>JAWMBE010000087.1:0-17500 GCA_036325905.1 Lepus oiostolus | reverse complement strand
GGAACGCTCCCCAGGGGCGACCACGCGGCCGAGGGGGAAGAGAGGGCTGGGCCCCAAGCCCAACACACGTGCCGACCGCCGCCCCGATGACGGCCAGTCGCAGCCCGGGGTGGCGAGCAGGGGAAGCAGGGAGCCGCCCGCTCGCGCCACAGCCCCGGGGACGCGCAGGACAGACCACGCGCGCCCCCGCCCAGCCCCGGCCGACAAGGCAAACACGGAGAGTGACACGGAAGGCACGCGCACGCACGGGCGCGCGCGCCGGCCCCAAACACGAACGAGCGACGGACCGCCAGCCCGGCCCGGCGGGACCCTCCCCCAACACGGAGGGGGGAGGCGCGGGCCGCGGCCGTTAGGGCCGAAAGAGCAGCGCCCCGGTCCCCACCGCGGGGACCGGCAGACCCACCAGCACGCCTACGCTTCCCCCCCCAACAGAAGGGGCAAACGGGGCGCACGGGTGGGGCACGCCACCCAACGCACTCAGCACAGGAGGGACGGCGGCCAGGGGGGTAACGGTACCCCATCAGAAGGCACGCCCCTCTCGGATCGCTAGAGAAGGCTTTCCTCACCGAAGGTGGGCCACACCCCCACTCCAACTGCCCCCTCCCCGCCGGGCCGGCAGGAGGCAAACCGAGGGAGCACCACCCGAGGCCACGCAATCGGGGCGGGGGGGGGGGGTCTGCGGTATAGGTAAAGAAATGGCACCTTGAGCATCCGCGGCCAGGGCCAGGGCAGGCTGGGCGCATTACCAATCCCATTCGCCACAGCCCTTCCCGGCCCCCGCACTCGTCCAGCCGGGCCAGACCACGCCGCGACCGCTCGACACACCTGGCACACACCACCCCACGGGGGGTGGCAAGCACGCAGGCATGCGCCCGCCAAGCCGATACCCCCCACACACGTGGGGACGGCACGACACCGGCAGCCTCCCTCCAGCGAGGCGAAGCACGCACGGGTCTCCCCTTCTCTTACCGCCTCGACCCCCCCAACACTCCCAAGGGGCACAGGCAGCAGCCAGAGGCAGCCACAGCAGCGACACCCGGGAGAGGGCACTGGGGGGACAGGAGCAACACCACCACTCGGCTTCAGGCACCTGAGGCACAACCTGGACCGCTCCAGGGGCACCGCACAGGCTCGCGTGGAGTCAAGGCTCCACAGCCACAGCCCACGACAGGGCGACAGCGAGGGATGCCCGCCACGTCACAGGACCCCAGCACCCCCCGCGCGCAAAAGCACGGGGACAGCAGAGGTCGGGCCGGTTTCCGCACCCCTGCTACCCACACACCACCCACGGGTGGGGAAGGCAGAACGAGGGGCCCGCAGGCCAGAACGAGAGGCTCGGCAGCGTTCGCCATGAACGGCCGTCCCTCGTCTGGAGCAGCTTAGGTCCGGCCCAGGAGAGCACCACAGCACCACATCGGTCACAGTCAGCTCGGAGTTTTAACAACGTGGAGTGAGGGCGGGGGGCACGACCCAGCAAGGACAGCCACCAGTGGGGCCCGCTGCAGCCTCGCCGGCCCCCGCCTCCCACTGCAGGCGGTAGACAACCCCAGCGGAGAACGCCTGACACGCACACGTGGCATGAAGCCACCCCTCATCGAGGTCCTATCAGTCAGAGGGTTGTCACAACCACCAGGCGATCGGCTCACCAGCGGCAAGGAGCACACGCGGGTAGAGGACCCGACGCCCGCCTCACCCCCACCGCCCTCGGGCACCATAGGCCGGAGGTGGCATCACCGTCGCGGGACAACCGGAACGAACGCACACAAGCCACCGCGCGAGCCCAAGCAGGTGGCTCTCAGAAAGGAGCACGGTCGAGCACCAGCCCACTGGAAGCCCACTTTGTCCCCGTGTCCCCAACGCACGTCCGGAGTCCCCTCTCTCTGGCGACAGTCACCAGAGAACAGCGTGTCAGCACTTACCTGCAGGTCCAAAACCACAACTCCAAGTATAAAAATGTCCACGCGAGAGGGCACGGGGCTGATGCACTGGACACAGCCACCTCTGAGCTTGGGGACCCGGTCACTTGTCCCCAAAATGCCACCCATCTCTGTTAGAGCACACTCCTCTGCCACCTGGTCGACCTGGGGTGGGGGAGGGGACTAGGGACATGAGCATGCCACCCGCCACCCGCCACCCGCCACCCGCCACCCGCCACCCGCCACCTACATCCTTTCCAGAGATCAACTTCTTTGGAACCAGACTACACCTACAAAAGGAAAAAAAAAAAAAAAAAAAAAAGACCCAACCCCACACACAAAGCAGGCAGCCCCATCCAGGCGAACTCACACACACGGGGGCTCCAGTAGACTGGCCTCTGGCCCTCAAAAGGCAACCCAGGGGCCGGCGCCGTGGCTCAATAGGCTAATCCTCCACCTTGGGGCGCCGGCACACCGGGTTATAGTCCCGGTCGGGGCGCTGGATTCTGTCCCGGTTGCCCCTCTTCCAGGCCAGCTCTCTGCTGTGGCCCGGGAGTGCAGTGGAGGATGGCCCAAGTGCTTGGGCCCTGCACCCCATGGGAGACCAGAAGGAAGCACCTGGCTCCTGCCTTCGGATCAGCGTGGTGCGCCGGCCGCAGCGCACTGGCCGTGGCAGCCATTGGAGGGTGAACCAATGGCAACGGAGGACCTTTCTCTCTGTCTCTCTCTCTCTCACTGTCCGCTCTGCCTGTCAAAGGGGGGGAAAAAAAAAAAGCGACCTTCGATCACTCCCTGAAGGGGGACTTTGGGGAAAAAAAAACAAAACAAAAAAACAAAACAGTCCAGACCTTCCTTAGTGGCAAGTAGCAAGTAATTAGGGTTAGGCCCAAGTGCAGAAGGACTTCGAAGAAAGAAGAAAGAAAAAAAAAAAAAAAAAAGGAAAAACAAAGTCCCAGGCCAAGGCACCCTTCCCTCTGCCGCCCACAGATCGACATCTCCGGTCGGTCTCTGCAGTTGGTGGCAGTGGTGGCAGCAGCACTACCAGTACGTAGTGTGACAGGGTGTGCTGGTCGACCCGCCAACAGTAGCGCCACCCCAGTCTAGCCACGTTCAGGCGCGAGGCGACGCCCGCCTCCCTCCACAGCCTCCGCCTGCTCACTTGCCATCCTCCAGGCCCAATCTCCGACCAATACATCAGGCCCCCAGGTCCCAGCAGGGCAGGGACAGTCCTTCCTGCAGCTTAGGGACTTTGTCACACTCTGTCTCGGGCTCCTCGGCCACTTGTCATCCCTTGCCGGCTCCGGAGCCCGCGACAGCCATATCAAGGCGGCCACCAGGTGGAGTCCAACAACCGACACCGAGGAACCAAGGGACAGCCAGCTGGATGCATCCAGGCGGCAGGGGGACGCTCAGAACGTGTTTCTTGGCTGCCCGGGGGCGGAGAGTGTGTGGAGGGGGTCGGGGGCAGGTGTCTGCATAACCACAAAGGCTGTGGGGCATAGGTGCCCACACAGCCGAGGGTTGGGACTCAGCAGGCTGGAAATCTCAGAGCATGAAGTGCCTCCCAAAGACAGGTCTGGCCTCGCCTGGCTCCGGGAGTCAGCCTGTCAGACCCCCAGGGAGGGGGTCTTCGTCTTCTCTTGGCTCACGGGGTGTGTGTGGGGAGGGAGAGGGGGGCATCGGGAAGGAGGCTCATCCTCTGGCAGCACACCATCTGTGGCAGAGGCCATCCATGGGCTTCACTATTGCCTGGGATACACTCCACAGATCACTATTTACACAGACGTTTTAAAAAACGGGGGGAGGGGGCGAGGGGGAGTGGAGTGGAGTGGAGTGGAGTGTGTCATATTCTTATTTTTTGTATCTGTGAACTACATCGTACCTCTTCTCTTTGTATTGATATCACATTCACATAAGAATTGATGAGAATCGTGTTGCACTCAGGACCGTGCGTTCTTCCCAGTGACCCTGGGAATCTAAAGACTTCTTAAAAAGTCCACTTGGCCACCCAAAGGTGAAGGAAGGAAAGGAAAGGAGGAAGAAAAGACAAGAGAGTGGCAGAGAGAATTAAAAAGAGGGGAAAACATTGAAAGAACACGAGAGAGAGAGAGAGAGAGAGAGAGAGAGAGAGAGAGAGAGAGAGAAATTGGAGTAAGAAGAAAAAAAAAAAGGAGGACGAACAGAAAGACAAAAACTAAGAAGAGAGAAAGAAAACGTAAAAGATGGGGAAAAGAAGGAATGGAAGTTTAGAAAGAAAACCGTGAGGACACGAGGACACGACAAAGAGAGGAAACACATGAGGGAAGGTGGGGAGACAAAAATGAAACCAAAATAAGGAAGAGAGGAGAGAGCATGAAGATTTAAAAAGACGAAAGAGACAGAGAGACAGAGACAGAGAGAGAGAAGGCAAGCAAGTGGGAAGAAAAAATAAGAAAGGGCAAAGAATATCAAGTCAAAGGGGGAGTGAGAAATAAAGTCGTGAGAAAGAGAAAGAAGCTAGAAGGAGACGGACAGACACACGGACGAGCGGGAAACAGCACGAGAGCAAGAGACAACAAGGAATAAACTGAGAAAGAGAACATAAAAGAAGGAAGGAAGGAAGAAAGAAAGACGCCAACGGTGACCCACAAGGGACTCAGATCACCCAGGGTGGCGCCCCAAAGACCCAAGAGCCGACCCCCAGTCACAGCCCGCTCCCCGCCCCCGGCCAGCTCCCCACCCTTCTCGCGGTGGCGGCGGCGGCGGCGGCAGCGGCGGCGGCGGCAGCCCAGAGAAAAATGCCCCCCCCCCCCCCGCCGCCGCCCACCCCACAGCAGAAAGCTCGCCTGTGCTCCACACCGCGCATGTGCTAAACAGGCCCCCCAACCACTGCGCAGCCTCCACCCCCGAAGCCTCGCGATACTCAGGACACTGTTTAGTTCGCCAGCGCCATTTTGGCTTTCACACGGCCACCGTGCCCGATCTGATACTGTGGTCGCTAGGTGGCGCGCGAGTATCGCCGTAGAGAGCTTTGGTTCTCTCGGCGGGGGTGGGTGGGGAGGAAGGGGAGGATGAAGGGCCAGGACAGGGCAGAGGAGGCCGAGGGAGGAAGGTGAATGGGGAATGACACTGGGTCCCAGGCCCGCGAGTCAGCTCCAGATTCTCTCTCTCTCTCTCTCTCCTCTCTCTCTCTCTCTCTCTCTCTCTCTCTCTCACACACACACACACACACACACACACACACACACCCTTGGGCCACGTTTCTCCAGGCCTGGCTCTCCAGAAATCTCATCCAATGATGAGAGGGAGGGCCTCCCGTTAGCTGGGAGCTGGGCCAGACAGGAATACAGGCACACACTCACACTCACTCACACTCTCACTTTCTTCAATGCAATCACTGCTTCCAGCCGGGACGGCCCCTCCCTCCCTAGGTAGTACTGTTATAAAGGATGGCCCAGTATCTCCTCGATGTGTGTCTCCTTCCACCACCAGGGTGGAAGCACAACAAACCTGCCCGGCTTTCTATGTTTCTTGGAGAGATACATTGATTTATGCAATTTTTCTTTCTTTTTTTATGTGAAATGCAGTGACAAAGAGAAGGATAGAGAGAGGGGGGAGAGAGGAGAGGTAGGAGAGGTGGTGGGGGAGAGAGAGAGAGGGTAGAGAGGGAGAGGGAGAGAGGGAGAGAGGGGAGAGAGAGGGAGAGAGGGAGAGAGAGAGAGAGAGAGAGAGAGAGAGAGAGAGAGATCTTCCATCCACTCATTCATTTCCCAAATGCCCACAGCAGCTGAGGCTGGGCTAGGCCAAAGCCAGCAGCCAGGAACTCCATCTGGGTCACCATTGTGGGTGACGAGGACACAACTACTTGGCCCATCTCCGCTGACGTTGTCTTTAACCTGTTGTGCCACAACGCTGCCTAGCTCCCACTAGCTAGCTTTAAATTTCTGTCTTTTAGCCGGCACCACGGCTCAATAGGCTCAATAGGCCAGGAGAAGCACCTGGCTCCTGCCTTCAGACCAGCGCGGTGCGCCAGCCAGCGCGGGTGGCCATTGGAGGGTGTTGCCGGCCTTTAAACTGAAGGAGAAAAAAGTTTTCCAAGACAAAAGTGAGAGAATTCATAAGCACAAGATGAGCCTTGAGAAAGTCTCTACTGATCAACCAATGGAAAGTGTTAATTCTTATCTAAATAAATTCTAAACAGACATTGCATGGATAAATTAAAAAAATCAAGCCCCACTGTATGTTGTTTACAAGAAACTCACATCAGAAGATACACACAGAATGAAAGTGAAGGGCTGGAAGAAAGTTTACCAGGCAAATGGAAACAAAAATATTAGTGGGAATTGCTACACTCATATCAGGTAAAACATGCTTTAAATAAAAACTGTAATCAATGATAAATAAGGACATTACTTATTAATATAAGGACTGATTAGGGAAGAGATATAACACTCATACACCCAAACATTCAACACAAGACCAGAGCCCCCCCACACACACACACTCAACACAAGACCACCTAGATATACACAGAAAATATTATTAGACTGATATATTCTCCAATACGGTAATAGGGTGGATTTGAACATCCCACAGTCATCAATTGAAGGACTGATCAAAATGATCATTTAGGAAAGCAACAAAAAGGTACATTAAAGTTGAATTGTACTATTGAGCAAATCAACCTACAAGATATACACAGTACATTTCATGCAACAGCTACAGAATATACATTCTTCTCATCAGCACATCGGACATTTCCTAGGATAGACGATATATTAGGATAGAAAGCAAGTCTCAGTAAATTTAAAGATTGAAACCATAGTGCAAAACTACTCAGCCAATGATGGGGAAATGAGGCTAGAAATAAAAAAAGAACAATAGTATTCTTAAAATTTACGAGAAAATTAAATAGCACCACGGCTCAATAGGCTCAATAGGCCAAGAGAAGCACCTGGCTCCTGCCTTCAGACCAGCGCGGTGCGCCAGCCAGCGCGGGTGGCCATTGGAGGGTGAACCAATGGCAAAGGAAGACCTTTCTCTCTCTCTCTCTCTCTTTCTCTCTCTCTCTCTCTCTCACTGTCCACTCTGCCTGTCGAAAAGAAAAAAGAAAAAAAAATAAGAAAAAAAAATTCTTTTTTTTTTTTTTTTGGACAGGCAGAGTTAGACATGAGAGAGAGGAGAGAGAGAGAGAGAGAGAGAGAGAGAGAAAGGTCTTCCTTCCGTTGGTTCACACCCCCCCCCCCAAATGGCCGCTACGGCCAGCGTGCTGCACCAATCCAAAGCCAGGAGCCAGGTGCTTCTCCTGGTCTCCCTTACGGGTGCAGGGCCCAAGCACTTGGGCCATCCTCCACTGCACTCCTGGGCCACAGCAGAGAGCTGGACTGGAAGAGGAGCAACCGGGGACAGAATCCAGTGCCCCGACCGGGGACTAGGACCCAGGGTGCCAGCGCCGCAGGCAGAGGATTAGCCTAGTGAGCCATGGCGCCGGCCTCTATCTGTCTTTCTTCTAAGATCTTAGGGGAGCCAAGGACCTCTTTTGGGGGCAGAAAGGAGGTGGAATGGCAGTGGATCAGAGATGTGAAAGAAGGGAGGACAGTCTTCCAGAGAGAGCAAGGAGAGGGAGAGAGAGAGAGAGAGAGCACTTTACTCTGCTCCCCATCAGCAGGCAGGGGTCAGAGGAGGAAGAGAGCAGACTGGGGTCTCTGGGAAACAGGACAGGAGCCTGGCCTGGCTTCCCCTTCCCAGCACATGAGCAGAAATGGCTGCACAGTGAGCAGCGTCTGGGCACACAGGATCCAGCTCAGCCCACAAGAAGCTTCTGCTCCCTCCGGTGAGGCACAGAAAGAAGCAGGGGAGAGCCAGCCCCCCGCACCCCGAGAGGACACCGCCAGCACCACTCACCCTCCCATTCCAAGAGGGGTTTTGCTCCTGAGAAGTTCTCATCTACTCTCCTCTGTGCCTGGGAAGGCACTGCCCCTAAAATGGCCTTCCAAGTGTTCCAGAGAAACAACACACCCAGTCAGACCTGTGTGTACGTGTATGCGTGTGTGTGGAGATGGAGAGAGCCCCTTCAGAGCTGTGTGTGTGTGTGCACGTGCATGTGTGTGTGTGTCCTGTGAGTCTGTCACAATGACCATGCCAAAAGAAACCAGTGCACCATACACACATTTTGACTGCAGCTTGACCACCCACCCTGGAACACCAGGGCAGGGAGGGATGTCAGGTCTCTGGAACCCACCTGGGGGAAGAAGTCTTCTGGCTCCCAAGGCTTGCTCCCCTGGGACTGGGGGGGAAGATGAGGAGCAACAGATAGAAGTAGATCACAGAGAAACATCGCTCCTCAGGCGGCCTTTGAGGCCTTCCTTTTGGGGTAGATATCATTCTCTACACGTGGCAGCCAAAGCCACAGGCACGGAGGACAATGAGGAAAAATTCAGTCAAGGGAACCACAGCACGGGCGAGAGGGGGGTTGCCTGATCAAATTAGAGGTCAGGTCTGGGCCATAGTCTCCTTAAGGGAGAAGAAGACCCAGACACTAGTTTTCCCTTCTCTCTCCCTCTCTCTCTTTCTCTCTTTCTCTCTTCTCTCTCTCTCTCTCTCTTCTCTCTTCTCTCCTCTTTCTCTCTCTTTTCTCTCTTTCTTTCTCTCTTTCCTCTCCTTTCTCTCTTTCTCTCTTTCTCTCTTTCTCTCTTTCTCTCTTTCTTTCTTTCTTTCTTTCTTTCTTTCCTTTCTTTCTTTCTTTCTTTCTTTCTTTCTTTTTGAATCCAGGCACCCAAGTCAGAAAATCCACAGGGCAGTCGTGTCTACGGTTTCCTAGGGGGACAAAATCCGGGGTCGATGTCGTTCAGAACAAACAACTTTCTTCTTCCACCTTTCCAGGTGAAGAAGGGGAGACTCGGGGCGGGTGGGGGTGGGGAGGGAGACCGACCGACCCCAGTCTTCAGTCCCAGATGGGCCAGCCCCATCCAAAGGCACGCCAGCAGCTTCCAAAGGAGGAAGTCCAAAGGCGCTCCGCACCCAGCCCTGCGCCAAACAAGCCCCCCACCCCAACCGCCCGCTGGCCCTGGAAGTTGTGACTCCATCTTAGCTCTGCCTCACCAAACTCGTGTTCAATACTGTGGCCGCTAGGTGGTGCGCGAGCCTCAGGCAAGAGAGACTCAGCTCGGCTCGGCTCGGCTCGCGCGGAGTGAGGGCCCGGTGAAGACGAAGGGAAGCAGAAATTTCACACTGAATCCTCCCTCCTTCCTTACCTGCCTCCCTCCTTCCCCATCGACTCCACATCCACAGAGACCTGTCCAAAGAGAGTCCAGGTAGGGCTATCGACAGTATCCGCTTTATTCCCAGAAACCTCCTGCTTAAAAATAACCGGTAGTCTCAAAGATGTCTGTCACCAACCAGGTTCTCCTTCTTTTCTTTACACAGAAAGATGTATTGATTTACTCGAAAGGTAGTTACAGAGACAGTCGGCTCACTCCCACAAATGGAACTACAACAGCCTGGGCTGGGCCAGGCCAAACCCAGGAGCTTGGAACTTCATCGAGGTCTCCCGTATAGGTGCAGGGGCCCAAGCACTCAGGCCATCTTTTGCTATCTTCCCAAGCACATTAGCAGGGAGTTGGGACTCTGGCATCGCAGGCAGTGGCAACCTCGGGGCCTAGGAAGCGGTTCCTTGGTCTCAAGCCTCTGCCTGCAATGCTGGCATCCCACAGCAGCATGGGTTTGAGTGCCACCTGGTCCAGGCAGGACTGATCCAGCTTAACCAGATGCCCCACAATGCTCGCATCTCTCTCTCTTCTCTCTCTCTCTCTCTCTCTCTCTCTCTCTCTCTCTGTCTCTCTCTCTCTCTTTCTCTCATTCTCCTCCTCTTCCTTCTCTCCTTCCCTGTCTCTGTAATGCTGCCTCTCCAATAAGTATGTAATCCATTAAAAAGTGAAAAGAAAGTGATGGATTGTGGGATGGAATCTTCAACTATCTTCAACTAATCATTAAGATGATCCACCTCTCCCACTGGAGTACCTGGATTGGATTTTTTACTCTAGCTCCCCACCAGTGGAGATTCTGGCGTGCAGCCCCTGACAGTTCCCATCACTCACACCCAATAGCGTCTGACTCTATTTTTTCACCATGGGGCTTTCTAACGATCCCCACACATAGATGTCAGGGAGCCAAGTACTTGAAACCTCACCTGCTACCCTCCCAGGGCATGCCCATGCCCCTGCAGAAAGCTTGAATCAGAGGAGAATCAGGAATCGAACCCATGTCCACTGCATGAGACGGGAGCACCCCATGCCGAAAACTCTAACCGTTGATCCGAACCGCCCCACACACATCACACATTATTTCTTCAAGTTTTTTTTTTTTTTTTTTTTTTTTTTGACAGGCAGATAGTGAGAGAGAGAGAGACAGAGAGAGAGACAGAGAGAAAGGTCTTCCTTTGCCGTTGGTTCACCCTCCAATGGCCGCCGCGGCCGGCATGCTACAGCCGGGCGCACCGCGCTGATCCGAAGGCAGGAGCCAGGTGCTTCTCCTGGTCTCCCCATGGGGTGCAGGGCCCAAGCACTTGGGCCATCCTCCACTGCACTCCCTGGCCACAGCAGAGAGCTGGCCTGGAAGAGGGGCAACCGGGACAGGATCGGTGCCCGAACCGGGACTAGAACCCGGTGTGCCGGCGCCGCAAGGCGGAGGATTAGCCTAGTGAGCCGCGGCGCCGGCCTATTTCTTCAAGTTTTTTAAGATTCATTTATTTATTTATTTCTGAATCGGAAAGGTAAAGTGTGTGTGTGGGGGGGGGGGGTAGAGAGAGACACACAGAAAGAGAGATTGCTTCCATCTGCCTGGTTTCACTCCCCGCCTCTTCAAACTACAGCTCTCTACAACATGCCCACCTTTGCAAATTCCCTCACAACACCGCCAAAATGAAGGAACATACTAGTGGTGGCTGTCCCACGGCTGCTCATCTGTCCTATCGCTGCCTTTGACAAAATTTCTGTGACACACGAAACATCCGAGTGACCATGTACAGCAGCAGCACCAATCTTGTGTCACCGCACTATAACAGACTAGGTAATTCTGTGAACTCTTTTAGGATGCGGACAGAACCGACTTCCTCTGTGTATGCGTGTGTATATATATACATATATATATATAATACACGTAAAATAAAATATATGAATATGAATAAAATATATGAATATTTAATATATAATAATATAATATATCACATTACATCATATAAATTATATTATATATAATTATATATTATAAATATATTATATAATAATATATGATTATACAAAATATATTATATTAAAGATAATATATTATATATTATATAATATATAGTATATATCATATTATATTATATATATGTATCATATATAATGTATTACAAATATTATAATATATTATGTAATATATATTATATAATATACTTTCTATTACATATTATATATAATTATATGTATAACATATATATATATATATATATATATATATATATATGTCGATCCGAAGCCAGGAGCCAGGTGCTTCCTCCTGGCCTCCCACGTGAGTGCGGGCCCAAGGACCTGGGTCATCCTTCACTGAACTCCCCCGGGCCACCACAGCAGAGAGCTGGACTGGAAGAGGGGCGACCGGGGACAGAATCCGGCACCCCGACTGACCGGGACTAGAACCTGGTGTGCCGGCGCCGCAGACGGAGGATTAGCTTAGTGAGCCGGCGCCGGCCCCCGGGGTATGGATTGTTGAAAAATCTCCTTTCACTCTTTGTCACAGGACCCACAGTCATTTACAGTGCTTCTTTTCTGATGCTCCAAATGGCTGCACTGTCAGATTTTCACATCCCTCACATCCCCACTCGACAAAGCCAGAAAACTTCCTCGCTCGTGTGAAATCTACTCCCGTCGGAAACACGTTCAACCGCACAGTTCCATGACATTCGGTACGCTCACGTCACGGTCACGTTCGTTGCTGTAGGCCTATTTTTATTTTTAAAATAAGGAGGGAGAGGGGGACACACACACACACAACACACACAAACAGGCTGGAGCTGGGTCAGAGACTGCATCCAGATCTCCCACATGCGCAGCAGGAGCCTAAACACTTTGGGGTATTTGTCAGACACTACCCTTCCTATTTGCCCAACGACAGCCATATCCCCCTATGGCCCCCCAACCCCACCTCGCCCGCCCCACTCATCGTGCCATAACAAGTCTTCCTCTGCGATTCCTTCACATTTGTCCAACTACCTCTTGTGTTAGGGTGCTGAGAAGGCACGTGAGGTCACTGATACCCTGGGCTCACGGAGGGGGACTGTGGATTTCCACGGGAAGCAGGGGGGAGAATGAGAAGTGCTCGTGAAACCCAAAGGCGAATGACCATAATCTGTCCCTCCTCCCCAGAGCAAGCACAGCTCAGCAGAGGTGTCTGTCTGTCTGTCGTCAAAATCATCCCCTGCTAGCCTTCTGTCCCGTGACTGCCAGAATTCCAGAACGGCAAGAGAATCTGCTTGGCATTCCACTGCACTGGTTCTGTCTCCTCTGAAAGACACATGTGCACACTCTATCTCAAGCAAACACACCCCAGGCCGTAAAGAAAAAAAAAGATGTCAGCCTTCAAGGCAGGGTTTCAGCTGTGGTAGCCGTCATCGTTAAGGGGACTGACTGACTGACCTTTGCCCCAGAAAGGCAGCATTCTGGAGGAGCAGGGAAAGTTGGCCATTCACTGACAAAGGCCTGAGGCGCGCGGGGGGGGGGGGGGGGGGGGCGGCTGAGGAGAAGAGAAAGGGAAACCCATTCACAGAGAAAAAAGCTCTGGGCTGTTTCTTCTGCATTTGAATGAAGCCAATTGAATGAGGCAGATTCCAAGTCATTGAGGGTGGGTGGGTGTGGCAAGTAGATTCCCAAGGCCAGGCTACCAGTTTCTCTCTTCAGCTGTGCCTTGCAAAGTCATCACAGTGGCAGGATAGGTGTTGGAGGAGACAAGATTCATTCAGGGAGGGTGTGTGTCCTCCCCCCATGTCTGTCCCCATGGGCACCTCTGCCCTGACTCTGGCCTAGGAAGAGGGCACGGGGCAGGGGAGTGAAATAACTGGCCAGGGATGCCAGGAACACAGCTTTCCTCCCTGCCCTTTTGCTCCTACCCTGGAACATCTTAGCTTATCCAGAGAATATTCTATAACTAGGAAGAAGGCACAAGTATATATTTTTTTCTTTTTCTTCTTGGGCATAGGTCCACACTGGTGTATTCCACCATGAGCCCATCCACAGGCATGTTTAACTTACCAGTTGTTCTTTGGCCCGAACATACGAGGCTGCTGCCAGATGCATCTCTGCTCACAGATCCTTCTGTATTAGCCTATTTGCTTGCTTATGTGCAAGGTGAAAAACAGAGAGAGAGATAGAGATAGATAGAGATGGGGGGGGGGAGAGAATGTGAGACATCAGGTTCACTCCCACAGATGGCCACCATGGCCAGGGTTGGGCCACGATGAACCCAGGAACCAGGAGCTTCTTCCAGGTGCCTAAGGACTTGGGATATCCTCTGATGCCACCACCCAGGCCATTATCAGGGAGCTGGATTGGAACTGGAGCGGCTAAGGCTCAAACTGGTGCCCATGTGAGATGCTGGGGGGTCACAGGCGGCAGCTGTACCTGATGCACCACAATGCCAGTCCCAGCAGTGTCTTTATATTATGAAATCTGCTTCATTCATACAAGTTGTGATGCCAGCAAATTTCTACACACAGGACCAGTGTGGTTAAGCCAGTTACAGAGAGGCAGAGGCAGAGGTCTCCCACCCAACAGTTCACATCCCAGGTGGTCGAAACACCCTGAGTTGCACCAATACGAAGCCAGGAGCCTGAGCTTTTTCCATGTCTCCCGTGGGAGTGCAGGGGCAGAAGGACGCGGGCCACCTTTTACTGTTTTTGCGGACCACAGCAGAGAGCAGCCAGCTGGGATGGGATGGGATTTGAACGGGAGCCCATATGGGATGCTGGCACTGCTTGTGTCAGTTTTACCTGCTACACCACAGCACAGGCCCCCTAATAATAATAATAATAATAGTAATTCTTTTTTGAAATATTTTTATCTTTATTTTATTTTATTTTTTATTTTTTTTTACCGGAGAGTCAGAGTTACAGAGAGCCCTTCCATCTCAAACTGGAGCCACAGGCAGATGCTTAACCTACTATGCCCCAGGGTCAGCCCAATCCCCCCCCCCCCTTCAGAGACTTAATTGGCCAATTCTTTTTTAAAATTAACTCACTCTTATTTATGTGAAAGAGTTTATGAGGTGATTGTCTGAGAGTTGGGAGGGGAAGAGAGATCCTCCATCTGCTGGATGGGCTCTGGGTGGCCAGGGCAAATCCAGGAGGCAAGTGCCAGGAGCTTCATCTGTCCCACATCTCCCAGCTGGGCTCGGGGACCCAAGTAGTAGGTCAATCTTCCCGTTGCTTTCCAGGTGAATTAGCAAGGAGCAGGATTGGAAATGGACCTCATATTAGTGGATCACAGAGTCACAGCTGAGCTGAGCCCCCTTAAGATTTTTTTTTTTTTCCTTCTTCTTCCCTTCCGGCCAGCGCCATGGCTCAACAGGCTAATCCTCTGCCTAGTGGCGCCGGCACACCGGGTTCTAGTCCCGGTCGGGGCGCCGGATTCTGTCCCGGTTGCCCCTCTTCCAGGCCAGCTCTCTGCTATGGCCAGGGAGTGCAGTGGAGGATGGCCCAAGTAGTTGGGTCCTGCACCCCATGGGAGACCAAGATAAGCACCTGGCTCCTGCCTTCGGAACAGCGAGGTGCGCCGGCCGCAGCGCGCCAGCCGCGGCGGCCATTGGAGGGTGAACCAATGGCAAAAGGAAGACCTTTCTCTCTGCCTCTCTCTCTCACTGTCCACTCTGCCTGTCAAAAAGAGAGAGAGAGAGAGAGAGAGAGAGAGAGAGAGAGAGAGAGGTCTTCCTTTTCTGTTGGTTTACCCGCCAAGGGCCGCTGCGGCTGTCACGCTGCACCGATCCGAAGCCAGGAGCCAGGTGCTTCTCCTGGTCTCCCTTATGGGTGCAGGGCCCAAGGGAGGACTTGGGCCATCCTCCACTGCCTTCCCAGGCCACAGCAGAGAGCTGGACTGGAAGACTAGCAACCGGGACAGAATCCGGCACCCCAACCGGGACTAGAACCCGGTGTGCTGGCGCCAAAGCTGGAGGATTAGCCTAGTGAGCCACGCGCCAGCCCAAGATTATTATCATTATTATTATTTTTTTAAAGATTGCACTGTACTGGGGCCAATCCAGCTCTCTGCTATGGCCTGGGAAAGCAGTAGAAGATGGCCCAAGTCCTTGGGCCCCTGCACCCACGTGGGAGACTGGGAAGAAGCTCCTGGCTCCTGGCTTTGGAGCGGCGTAGCTCCAGCCATTGCAGCCATCTGGGCAGTGAACCAGGGGATGGAAGACTCTCTGTAACTCTGTGTTTTAAATAAATAAATAAATCTATCTTTCCTTCCTTTCTTTCAAATAAATAGATCTTACAAAATAAAAATTCCTGAAGTCAGGTACTCTGGAGAAGCTCTTAAACAAACAAACAAAAAAAAAACACAAGGCCGGCGCCGCCACGGCTCACTAGGCTAATCCTCTGCCTTGCAGCGCCGGCACACCGGGTTCTAGTCCCTGTCGGGGCGCCGGATTCTTTTTATTATTATTATTATTATTATTATTATTATTATTATTATTATTTTTGACAGGCAGAGTGGACAGTGAGAGAGAGACAGAGAGAAAGGTCTTCCTTTTTGCCGTTGGTTCACCCTCCAATGGCCGCCGCAGTAGCGCGCTGCGGCCGGCGCACCGCGCTGATCCGATGGCAGGAGCCAGGTGCTTCTCCTGGTCTCCCATGGGGTGCAGGGCCCAAGCACTTGGGCCATCCTCCACTGCACTCCCTGGCCACAGCAGAGAGCTGGCCTGGAAGAGGGGCAACCGGGACAGGATGGGTGCCCGAACCGGGACTAGAACCCGGTGTGCCGGCGCCGCAAGGCGGAGGATTAGCCTAGTGAGCCGTGGCGCCGGCCAGGGGCGCCGGATTCTGTCCCGGCTGTGGCCCGGGAGTGCAGTGGAGGATGGCCCAAGTGCTTGGGCCCTGCACCCCATGGGAGACCAGAAGGAAGCACCTGTTTCCTGCCTTAGGATCAGCGCGGTGCGCCGGCCACAACGCGACAGCCGCGTCGGCCATTGGAGGGTGAACCAACGGCAAAAAGGAAGACCTTTCTCTCTGTCTCTCTCTCACTGTCCACTCTGCCTGTCAAAAAAATAAATAAATTAAAAAAAAAAAACACCATTTGGGACATCAGCATCTCATATCAGAGCATGGAGCCACACACACTGGCAGATGCTTAACCTACTATGCCCAGGGCCAGCCCATCCCCCTCCCCCCCTTTTCAGAGACTTAGTTAGCCAATTCTTTTTAAATTTAATTTATCCTTATGTATGTGGAAAAGTTATGGGGTAACTGGCTGAGGGTTGGGAGAGAAACAGAGGTCTTCCATCTGCTGGATGGGCTCTGGGTGGCCAGGGCAAATCCAGGAGGCAGGTGCCAGGAGTTTCATGTGTCCCACATCTCCCAGCTGGTTCAAGTAGTGGGTCAATCTTCCCGTGGCTTTCCAGGTGAATTAGCAAGGAGCTGGATTGGAAATGGAAGAGGAGGGACTGGAAATAGATCTCATATTAGCAGATCACGGAGTCACAGCTGAGCCGAGTCCCCTTGAGATTTTCTTTCTTTTTTTTTTTTTTAAGAAAGATTGCACTGGGGGCCGGCGCTGCTGCGGTGCAGCGGGTTAACGCCTTGGCCTGAAGCGCCAGCATCCCCTATGTGTGCCAGTTTTGAGTCCCGGCTGCTCCTCTTCCAATCCAGCTCTATGTTATGGCCCGGGAAAGCAGTGGAAGATGGCCCGAGTCCTTGAGCCCCTACACCCCCCATGCAAGACCCAGAAGAAGCTCCTGGCTCCTGGCTTCAGATCTGCGCAGTTCCAGCCATTGCAGCCAATTGGGGAGTGAACCATCAGACAAAAGACCTCTCTCACTCTCTCTGCCTCTCCTCTCTCTGTGTAACTCTTTCAAATAAGTAAGTAAGTAAGTAAGTAAGTAAATAAATAAATAAATAAATCTATTTTTTTTTCCAGAGTTTTTCATTTACTTGAAAGTCAGAGTCACACAGAGAGAGGAGAGGCAGAGAGAGGTCTTCCATCTGATGGCACTCCTATGTGATGCTGGTGCTTCAGGCCAGGGCATTAACCCACTGCACTGCAGCGCCCGCCCCAAATAAATAAATCTTTAAAAATTTTTTTTTAAAAATAAAGATTGCGCTGTATTGGGGCCGATCCAGCTCTCTGCTATGGTGTGGGAAGGCAGCAGAAGATGGCCCAAGTCCTCCTCGGGCCCCTGCACCCATGTGGGTGACCTGGAAGAAGCTCCTGGCTCCTGGCTTTGGATCAGCATGGCTCCGGCCATTGCAGCCATCTGGAGGTGAACCAGGGGATGGAAGACTCTGTCTCTGTCTCTGTCTCTGCCTCTCTATAACTGTTTCCAATACATAACTAAAAAAAAAAAAAGCAATCTTCCTTCCT
>JAWMBE010000086.1:0-62835 GCA_036325905.1 Lepus oiostolus | reverse complement strand
CCCTGGAGGCCGCAGCGCGTTTTGGGTTTTGGCGCGGACCGGGCCCCTCTCGGCTTCCGTAGTCCATTTGCCCCCGGAGCCTGCCAGACCCCTGGCTCTAGGAGGCTGCCCAGGCGGCGCTGCCAACAGCCCCCAGGTGCTGGCTAGCCGCAGCAGCCGGCCACGGGGCGAGCACACACAGCTGCGGGTGTCCCCGGGCCGCACACACGGACTGCCCCGCGCCTCCCCGGCTTGCAAATAGGGCCCCCGGGAAGCCTCGCCCGCCCTAGGGGCTTGTCGGGCAGGGCCGATGCACGGTGGGTGAGTGGGGAGGGCTGCTGCTGGCACACACCCACTCCTGAAGCCCACTGGGGTACGGTCCAAGGGCGATGAGCTCGGAGCTCGGGCACGGGCTGTCCCCGCAGGGCCTCCCGAGGGTGGACCGATACCCCCGCCGGCCCCCCTAAAGGCCCGGGGGCCTAGCCCTCTTGCGTCCCCCAGCACCTGCCGGGTTCCCGCCACCACCCTTGGGCCGGGATGAGGTGCCACCTTGTGCGTGGAAGCCCCGCCCACAGGCAAGAAGCCCCCAAGGCCCGCGGGCGCGCCCGACCCTGCAGCCCCCGCTGCAGCCCCAGGGAACGGGATGTCTGAGTGGGCAGCCCCCACTGCCCAAGCCTCCGCTGGCAGTTCCCCGAAGGGCTGGTGGCGGCTGCGCCTCAGCAGCCAGCCTCCCTCCCTCCCTCCCTGCCTCCCTCTGGTCGGAGCACTGCAAGCCACACAGCCACTTGTGTCCCCTGTGTCCCTGGAGGCCGCAGCGCGTTTTGGGTTTTGGCGCGGACGGGCCCCTCTCGGCTTCCGTAGTCCATTTGCCCCCGAGCCTGCCAGACCCCTGGCTCTAGGAGGCTGCCCAGGCGGCGCTGCCAACAGCCCCCCAGGTGCTGGCTAGCCGCAGCGGCCGGCCACGGGGCGAGCACACACAGCTGCGGGTGTCCCCCGGGCCGCCACACACGGACTGCCCCGCGCCTCCCCGGCTTGCAAATAGGGCCCCCGGGAAGCCTCGCCCGCCCTAGGGGCTTGTCGGGCGGGGCCGATGCACGCTGGGTGAGTGGGGAGGGCTGCTGCTGGCACACACCCACTCCTGAAGCCCACTGGGCTACGGTCCAAGGGCGATGAGCTCGGAGCTCGGGCACGGGCTGTCCCCGCAGGGCCTCCCGAGGGTGGACCGATACCCCCGCCGGCCCCCCTAAAGGCCCGGGGGCCTAGCCCTCTTGCGTCCCCCAGCACCTGCCGGGTTCCCGCCACCACCCTTGGGCCGGGATGAGGTGCCACCTTGTGCGTGGAAGCCCCGCCCACAGGCAAGAAGCCCCCAAGGCCCGCGGGCGCGCCCGACCCTGCAGCCCCCGCTGCAGCCCCAGGGAACGGGATGTCTGAGTGGGCAGCCCCCACTGCCCAAGCCTCCGCTGGCAGTTCCCCGAAGGGCTGGTGGCGGCTGCGCCTCAGCAGCCAGCCTCCCTCCCTCCCTCCCTGCCTCCCTCTGGTCGGGCACTGCAAGCCACACAGCCACTTGTGTCCCCTGTGTCCCTGGAGGCCGCAGCACGTTTTGGGTTTTGGCGCGGACGGGCCCCTCTCGGCTTCCGTAGTCCATTTGCCCCCGGAGCCTGCCAGACCTCTGGCTCTAGGAGGCTGCCCAGGCGGCGCTGCCAACAGCCCCCCAGGTGCTGCTAGCCGCAGCGGCCGGCCACGGGGCGAGCACACCCACAGCTGCGGGGTGTCCCCCGGGCCGCACACACGGACTGCCCCGCACCTCCCCAGCTGGCAAATAGGGCCCCCGGGAAGCCTCGCCCGCCCTAGGGCCTTGTCGGGCGGGGCCGATGCACGGTGGGTGAGTGGGGAGGGCTGCTGGTGGCACACACCCACTCTTGAAGCCCACTGGGGTACGGTCCAAGGGCGATGAGCTCGGAGCTCGGGCACGGGCTGTCCCCGCAAGGCCTCCCGAGGGTGGACCGATACCCCCGCCGGCCCCCCTAAAGGCCCGGGGACCTAGCCCCTCTTGCGTCCCCCAGCACCTGCCGGGTTCCCTCCACCACCCTTGGGCCGGGATGAGGTGCCACCTTGTGCGTTGAAGCCCCGCCCACAGGCAAGAAGCCCCCAAGGCCCGCGGGCGCGCCCGACCCTGCAGCCCCCGCTGCAGCCCCAGGGAACGGGATGTCTGAGTGGGCAGCCCCCACTGCCCAAGCCTCCGCTGGCAGTTCCCCGAAGGGCTGGTGGCGGCTGCGCCTCAGCAGCCAGCCTCCCTCCCTCCCTCCCTGCCTCCCTCTGGTCGGGCACTGCAAGCCACACAGCCACTTGTGTCCCCTGTGTCCCTGGAGGCCGCAGCGCGTTTTGGGTTTTGGCGCGGACGGGCCCCTCTCGGCTTCCGTAGTCCATTTGCCCCCGGAGCCTGCCAGACCCCTGGCTCTAGGAGGCTGCCCAGGCGGCGCTGCCAACAGCCCCCAGGTGCTGGCTAGCTGCAGCGGCCGGCCACGGGGCGAGCACACACAGCTGCGGGTGTCCCCGGGCCGCACACAACGGACTGCCCCGCGCCTCCCCGGCTTGCAAATAGGGCCCCCGGGAAGCCTCGCCCGCCCTAGGGGCTTGTCGGGCGGGGCCGATGCACGCTGGGTGAGTGGGGAGGGCTGCTGCTGGCACACACCCACTCCTGAAGCCCACTGGGGTACGGTCCAAGGGCGATGAGCTCGGAGCTCGGGCACGGGCTGTCCCCCGCAGGGCCTCCCGAGGGTGGACCGATACCCCCCGCCGGCCCCCCTAAAGGCCCGGGGGCCTAGCCCTCTTGCGTCCCCCAGCACCTGCCGGGTTCCCGCCACCACCCTTGGGCCGGATGAGGTGCCACCTTGTGCGTGGAAGCCCCGCCCACAGGCAAGAAGCCCCCAAGGCCCGCGGGCGCGGCCCGACCCTGCAGCCCCCGCTGCAGCCCCAGGGAACGGGATGTCTGAGTGGGCAGCCCCCACTGCCCAAGCCTCCGCTGGCAGTTCCCCGAAGGTCTGGTGGCGGCTGCGCCTCTGCAGCCAGCCTCCCTCCCTCCCTCCCTGCCTCCCTCTGGTCGGGCACTGCAAGCCACACAGCCACTTGTGTCCCCTGTGTCCCTGGAGGCCGCAGCGCGTTTTGGGTTTTGGCGCGGACGGGCCCCTCTCGGCTTCCGTAGTCCATTTGCCCCCGGAGCCTGCCAGACCCCTGGCTCTAGGAGGCTGCCCAGGCGGCGCTGCCAACAGCCCCCAGGTGCTGGCTAGCCGCAGCGGCCGGCCACGGGGGGAGCACACACAGCTGCGGGTGTCCCCGGGCCGCACACACGGACCTGCCCCGCGCCTCCCCGGCTTGCAAATAGGGACCCCAGGAAGCCTCGCCCGCCCTAGGGGCTTGTCGGGCGGGGCCGATGCACGCTGGGTGAGTGGGGAGGGCTGCTGCTGGCACACACCCACTCCTGAAGCCCCACTGGGGTACGGTCCAAGGGCGATGAGCTCGAAGCTCGGGCACGGGCTGTCCCCGCAGGGCCTCCCGAGGGTGGACCGATACCCCCGCCGGCCCCCCTAAAGGCCCGGGGGCCTAGCCCTCTTGCGTCCCCCAGCACCTGCCGGGTTCCCGCCACCACCCTTGGGCCGGGATGAGGTGCCACCTTGTGCGTGGAAGCCCCGCCCACAGGCAAGAAGCCCCCAAGGCCCGCGGGCGCGCCCGACCCTGCAGCCCCACTGCAGCCCCAGGGGACGGGATGTCTGAGTGGGCAGCCCCCACTGCCCAAGCCTCCGCTGGCAGTTCTCCGAAGGGCTGGTGGCGGCTGCGCCTCAGCAGCCAGCCTCCCTCCCTCCCTCCCTGCCTCCCTCTGGTCGGGCACTGCAAGCCACACAGCCACTTGTGTCCCCTGTGTCCCTGGAGGGCCGCAGCGCGTTTTGGGTTTTGGCGCGGACGGGCCCCTCTCGGCTTCCGTAGTCCATTTGCCCCCGGAGCCTGCCAGACCCCTGGCTCTAGGAGGCTGCCCAGGCGGCGCTGCCAACAGCCCCCAGGTGCTGGCTAGCCGCAGCGGCCGGCCACGGGGGGGAGCACACACAGCTGCGGGTGTCCCCGGGCCGCACACACGGACTGCCCCGCGCCTCCCCGGCTTGCAAATAGGGCCCCCGGGAAGCCTCGCCCGCCCTAGGGGCTTGTCGGGCGGGGCCGATGCACGCTGGGTGAGTGGGGAGGGCTGCTGCTGGCACACACCCACTCCTGAAGCCCACTGGGCTACGGTCCAAGGGCGATGAGCTCGGGCACGGGCTGTCCCCGCAGGGCCTCCCGAGGGTGGACCGATACCCCCCGCCGGCCCCCCCTAAAGGCCCAGGGGCCTAGCCCTCTTGCGTCCCCCAGCACCTGCCGGGTTCCCGCCACCACCCTTGGGCCGGGATGAGGTGCCACCTTGTGCGTGGAAGCCCCGCCCACAGGCAAGAAGCCCCCAAGGCCCGCGGGCGCGCCCGACCCTGCAGCCCCCGCTGCAGCCCCAGGGAACGTGATGTCTGAGTGGGCAGCCCCCACTGCCCAAGCCTCCGCTGGCAGTTCCCCGAAGGGCTGGGTGGCGGCTGTGCCTCAGCAGCCAGCCTCCCTCCCTCCCTCCCTGCCTCCCTCTGGTCGGGCACTGCAAGCCACACAGCCACTTGTGTCCCCCTGTGTCCCTGGAGGCCGCAGCGCATTTTGGGTTTTGGCGCGGACGGGCCCCTCTCGGCTTCCGTAGTCCATTTGCCCCCGGAGCCTGCCAGACCCCTGGCTCTAGGAGGCTGCCCAGGCGGCGATGCCAACAGCCCCCAGGTGCTGGCTAGCCGCAGCGGCCGGCCACGGGGGGAGCACACACAGCTGCGGGTGTCCCCGGGCCGCACACACGGACTGCCCCGCGCCTCCCCGGCTTGCAAATAGGGCCCCGGGAAGCCTCGCCCGCCCTAGGGGCTTGTCGGGCAGGGGCCGATGCACGGTGGGTGAGTGGGGAGGGCTGCTGCTGGCACACACCCACTCCTGAAGCCCACTGGGGTACGGTCCAAGGGCGATGAGCTCGGAGCTCGGGCACGGGCTGTCCCCGCAGGGCCTCCCGAGGGTGGACCGATACCCCCGCCGGCCCCCCTAAAGGCCCGGGGGCCTAGCCCTCTTGCGTCCCCCAGCACCTGCTGGGTTCCCGCCACCACCCTTGGGCCGGGATGAGGTGCCACCTTGTGCGTGGAAGCCCCGCCCACAGGCAAGAAGCCCCCAAGGCCCGCGGGCGCGCCCGACCCTGCAGCCCCGCTGCAGCCCCAGGGAACGGGATGTCTGAGTGGCAGCCCCCACTGCCCAAGCCTCCGCTGGCAGTTCCCCGAAGGGCTGGTGGCGGCTGCGCCTCAGCAGCCAGCCTCCCTCCCTCCCTCCCTGCCTCCCTCTGGTCGGGCACTGCAAGCCACACAGCCACTTGTGTCCCCTGTGTCCCTGGAGGCCGCAGCGCGTTTTGGGTTTTGGCGCGGACGGGCCCCTCTCGGCTTCCGTAGTCCATTTGCCCCCGGAGCCTGCCAGACCCCTGGCTCTAGGAGGCTGCCCAGGCGGCGCTGCCAACAGCCCCCAGGTGCTGGCTAGCCGCAGCGGCCGGCCACGGGGGGAGCACACACAGCTGCGGGTGTCCCCGGGCCGCACACACGGACTGCCCCGCACCTCCCCGGCTGGCAAATAGGGCCCCCGGGAAGCCTCGCCCGCCCTAGGGGCTTGTCGGGTGGGACCGATGCACGGTGGGTGAGTGGGGAGGGCTGCTGCTGGCACACACCCACTCCTGAAGCCCACTGGGGTACGGTCCAAGGGCGATGAGCTCGGAGCTCGGGCACGGGCTGTCCCCCGCAGGGCCTCCCGAGGGTGGACCGATAACCCGCCGGCCCCCCTAAAGGCCCGGGGACCTAGCCCTCTTGCGTCCCCCAGGACCTGCCGGGTTCCCGCCACCACCCTTGGGCCGGGATGAGGTGCCACCTTGTGCGTGGAAGCCCCGCCCACAGGCAAGAAGCCCCCAAGGCCGCGGGCGCGCCCGACCCTGCAGCCCCGCTGCAGCCCCAGGGAACGGGATGTCTGAGTGGGCAGCCCCCACTGCCCAAGCCTCCGCTGGCAGTTCCCCGAAGGGCTGGTGGCGGCTGCGCCTCAGCAGCCAGCCTCCCTCCCTCCCTCCCTGCCTCCCCTCTGGTCGGGCACTGCAAGCCACACAGCCACTTGTGTCCCCTGTGTCCCTGGAGGCCGCAGCGCGTTTTGGGTTTTGGCGCGGACGGGCCCCTCTCGGCTTCCATAGTCCATTTGCCCCCGGAGCCTGCCAGACCCCTGGCTCTAGGAGGCTGCCCAGGCGGCGCTTCCAACAGCCCCCAGGTGCTGGCTAGCCGCAGCGGCCGGCCACGGGGCGAGCACACACAGCTGCGGGTGTCCCCGGGCCGCACACACGGACTGCCCCGCGCCTCCCCGGCTTGCAAATAGGGCCCCGGGAAGCCTCGCCCCGCCCTAGGGGCTTGTCGGGCGGGGCCGATGCACGCTGGGTGAGTGGGGAGGGCTGCTGCTGGCACACACCCACTCCTGAAGCCCACTGGGGTACGGTCCAAGGGCGATGAGCTCGGAGCTCGGGCACGGGCTGTCCCCGCAGGGCCTCCCGAGGGTGGACCGATACCCCCGCCGGCCCCCCTAAAGGCCCGGGGGCCTAGCCCTCTTGCGTCCCCCAGCACCTGCCGGGTTCCCGCCACCACCCTTGGGCCGGGATGAGGTGCCACCTTGTGCGTGGAAGCCCCGCCCACAGGCAAGAAGCCCCCAAGGCCCGCGGGCGCGCCCGACCCTGCAGCCCCGCTGCAGCCCCAGGGAACGGGATGTCTGCTTGGGCAGCCCCCACTGCCCAAGCCTCCGCTGGCAGTTTCCCCGAAGGGCTGGTGGCGGCTGCGCCTCAGCAGCCAGCCTCCCTCCCTCCCTCCCTGCCTCCCTCTGGTCGGGCACTGCAAGCCACACAGCCACTTGTGTCCCCTGTGTCCCCTCCCTGGAGGCCGCAGCGCGTTTTGGGTTTTGGCGCGGACGGGCCCCTCTCGGCTTCCGTAGTCCATTTGCCCCCGGAGCCTGCCAGACCCCTGGCTCTAGGAGGGCTGCCCAGGCGGCGCTGCCAACAGCCCCCAGGTGCTGGCTAGCCGCAGCAGCCGGCCACGGGGGGAGCACACACAGCTGCGGGTGTCCCCGGGCCGCACACACGGACTGCCCCGCGCCTCCCCGGCTTGCAAATAGGGCCCCCCGGGAAGCCTCGCCCGCCCTAGGGGCTTGTCGGGCAGGGCCGATGCACGGTTGGTGAGTGGGGAGGGCTGCTGCTGGCACACACCCACTCCTGAAGCCCACTGGGGTACGGTCCAAGGGCGATGAGCTCGGAGCTCGGGCACGGGCTGTCCCCGCAGGGCCTCCCGAGGGTGGACCGATACCCCCGCCGGCCCCCCCTAAAGGCCCGGGGGCCTAGCCCTCTTGCGTCCCCCAGCACCTTCCGGGTTCCCGCCACCACCCTTGGGCCGGGATGAGGTGCCACCTTGTGCGTGGAAGCCCCGCCCACAGGCAAGAAGCCCCCAAGGCCCGCGGGCGCGCCCCGACCCTGCAGCCCCGCTGCAGCCCCAGGGAACGGGATGTCTGAGTGGGCAGCCCCCACTGCCCAAGCCTCCGCTGGCAGTTCCCCGAAGGGCTGGTGGCGGCTGCGCCTCAGCAGCCAGCCTCCCTCCCTCCCTCCCTGCCTCCCTCTGGTCGGGCACTGCAAGCCACACAGCCACTTGTGTCCCCTGTGTCCCTGGAGGCCGCAGCGCGTTTTGGGTTTTGGCGCGGACGGGCCCCTCTCGGCTTCCGTAGTCCATTTGCCCCCGGAGCCCTGCCAGACCCCTGGCTCTAGGAGGCTGCCCAGGCGGCGCTGCCAACAGCCCCCAGGTGCTGGCTAGCCGCAGCGGCCGGCCACGGGGCGAGCACACACAGCTGCGGGTGTCCCCGGGCCGCACACACGGACTGCCCCGCGCCTCCCCGGCTTGCAAATAGGGCCCCGGGAAGCCTCGCCCGCCCTAGGGGCTTGTCGGGCAGGGGCCGATGCACGGTGGTTGACTGGGGAGGGCTGCTGCTGGCACACACCCACTCCTGAAGCCCACTGGGGTACGGTCCAAGGGCGATGAGCTCGGAGCTCGGGCACGGGCTGTCCCCGCAGGGCCTCCCGAGGGTGGACCGATACCCCCGCCGGCCCCCCTAAAGGCCCGGGGGCCTAGCCCTCTTGCGTCCCCCAGCACCTGCCGGGTTCCCGCCACCACCCTTGGGCCGGGATGAGGTGCCACCCTGTGCGTGGAAGCCCCGCCCACAGGCAAGAAGCCCCCAAGGCCCGCGGGCGCGCCCGACCCTGCATTCCCGCTGCAGCCCCAGGGAACGGGATGTCTGAGTGGGCAGCCCCCACTGCCCAAGCCTCCGCTGGCAGTTCCCCGAAGGGCTGGTGGCGGCTGCGCCTCAGCAGCCAGCCTCCCTCCCTCCCTCCCTGCCTCCCTCTGGTCGGGCACTGCAAGCCACACAGCCACTTGTGTCCCCTGTGTCCCTGGAGGCCGCAGCGCGTTTTGGGTTTTGGCGCGGACGGGCCCCTCTCGGCTTCCGTAGTCCATTTGCCCCCGGAGCCTGCCAGACCCCTGGCTCTAGGAGGCTGCCCAGGCGGCGCTGCCAACAGCCCCCAGGTGCTGGCTAGCCGCAGCGGCCGGCCACGGGGCGAGCACACACAGCTGCGGGTGTCCCCGGGCCGCACACACGGACTGCCCCGCGCCTCCCCGGCTTGCAAATAGGGCCCCCGGGAAGCCTCGCCCGCCCTAGGGGCTTGTCGGGCGGGGCCGATGCACGCTGGGTGAGTGGGGAGGGCTGCTGCTGGCACACACCCACTCCTGAAGCCCACTGGGCTACGGTCCAAGGGCGATGAGCTCGGAGCTCGGGCACGGGCTGTCCCCGCAGGGCCTCCTGAGGGTGGACCGATACCCCCGCCGGCCCCCCTAAAGGCCCGGGGGCCTAGCCCTCTTGCGTCCCCCAGCACCTGCCGGGTTCCCGCCACCACCCTTGGGCCGGGATGAGGTGCCACCTTGTGCGTGGAAGCCCCGCCCACAGGCAAGAAGCCCCCAAGGCCCGCGGGCGCGCCCGACCCTGCAGCCCCGCTGCAGCCCCAGGGAACGGGATGTCTGATTGGGCAGCCCCCACTGCCCCAGCCTCCGCTGGCAGTTCCCCGAAGGGCTGGTGGCGGCTGCGCCTCAGCAGCCAGCCTCCCTCCCTCCCTCCCTGCCTCCCTCTGGTCGGGCACTGCAAGCCACACAGCCACTTGTGTCCCCTGTGTCCCTGGAGGCCGCAGCGCGTTTTGGGTTTTGGCGCGGACGGGCCCCTCTCGGCTTCCGTAGTCCATTTGCCCCCGGAGCCTGCCAGACCCCTGGCTCTAGGAGGCTGCCCAGGCGGCGCTGCCAACAGCCCCCAGGTGCTGGCTAGCCGCAGCAGCCGGCCACGGGGCGAGCACACACAGCTGCGGGTGTCCCCGGGCCGCACACACGGACTGCCCCGCGCCTCCCCGGCTTGCAAATAGGGCCCCCGGGAAGCCTCGCCCGCCCTAGGGGCTTGTCGGGCGGGGCCGATGCACGCTGGGTGAGTGGGGAGGGCTGCTGCTGGCACACACCCACTCCTGAAGCCCACTGGGGTACGGTCCAAGGGCGATGAGCTCGGAGCTCGGGCACGGGCTGTCCCCGCAGGGCCTCCCGAGGGTGGACCGATACCCCCGCCGGCCCCCCTAAAGGCCCGGGGGCCTAGCCCTCTTGCGTCCCCCAGCACCTGCCGGGTTCCCGCCACCACCCTTGGGCCGGGATGAGGTGCCACCTTGTGCGTGGAAGCCCCGCCCACAGGCAAGAAGCCCCCAAGGCCCGCGGGCGCGCCCGACCCTGCAGCCCCGCTGCAGCCCCAGGGAACGGGATGTCTGAGTGGGCAGCCCCCACTGCCCAAGCCTCCGCTGGCAGTTCCCCGAAGGGCTGGTGGCGGCTGCGCCTCAGCAGCCAGCCTCCCTCCCTCCCTCCCTGCCTCCCTCTGGTCGGGCACTGCAAGCCACACAGCCACTTGTGTCCCCTGTGTCCCTGGAGGCCGCAGCGCGTTTTGGGTTTTGGCGCGGACGGGCCCCTCTCGGCTTCCGTAGTCCATTTGCCCCCGGAGCCTGCCAGACCTCTGGCTCTAGGAGGCTGCCCAGGCGGCGCTGCCAACAGCCCCCAGGTGCTGGCTAGCCGCAGCGGCCGGCCACGGGGCGAGCACACACAGCTGCGGGTGTCCCCGGGCCGCACACACGGACTGCCCCGCACCTCCCCGGCTGGCAAATAGGGCCCCCGGGAAGCCTCGCCCGCCCTAGGGCCTTGTCGGGCGGGGCCGATGCACGGTGGGTGAGTGGGGAGGGCTGCTGCTGGCACACACCCACTCCTGAAGCCCACTGGGGTACGGTCCAAGGGCGATGAGCTCGGAGCTCGGGCACGGGCTGTCCCCGCAGGGCCTCCCGAGGGTGGACCGATACCCCCGCCGGCCCCCCTAAAGGCCCGGGGGCCTAGCCCTCTTGCGTCCCCCAGCACCTGCCGGGTTCCCGCCACCACCCTTGGGCCGGGATGAGGTGCCACCTTGTGCGTGGAAGCCCCGCCCACAGGCAAGAAGCCCCCAAGGCCCGCGGGCGCGCCCGACCCTGCAGCCCCGCTGCAGCCCCAGGGAACGGGATGTCTGATTGGGCAGCCCCCACTGCCCCAGCCTCCGCTGGCAGTTCCCCGAAGGGCTGGTGGCGGCTGCGCCTCAGCAGCCAGCCTCCCTCCCTCCCTCCCTGCCTCCCTCTGGTCGGGCACTGCAAGCCACACAGCCACTTGTGTCCCCTGTGTCCCTGGAGGCCGCAGCGCGTTTTGGGTTTTGGCGCGGACGGGCCCCTCTCGGCTTCCGTAGTCCATTTGCCCCCGGAGCCTGCCAGACCCCTGGCTCTAGGAGGCTGCCCAGGCGGCGCTGCCAACAGCCCCCAGGTGCTGGCTAGCCGCAGCAGCCGGCCACGGGGCGAGCACACACAGCTGCGGGTGTCCCCGGGCCGCACACACGGACTGCCCCGCGCCTCCCCGGCTTGCAAATAGGGCCCCCGGGAAGCCTCGCCCGCCCTAGGGGCTTGTCGGGCGGGGCCGATGCACGCTGGGTGAGTGGGGAGGGCTGCTGCTGGCACACACCCACTCCTGAAGCCCACTGGGCTACGGTCCAAGGGCGATGAGCTCGGAACTCGGGCACGGGCTGTCCCCGCAGGGCCTCCCGAGGGTGGACCGATACCCCCGCCGGCCCCCCTAAAGGCCCGGGGGCCTAGCCCTCTTGCGTCCCCCAGCACCTGCCGGGTTCCCGCCACCACCCTTGGGCCGGGATGAGGTGCCACCTTGTGCGTGGAAGCCCCGCCCACAGGCAAGAAGCCCCCAAGGCCCGCGGGCGCGCCCGACCCTGCAGCCCCGCTGCAGCCCCAGGGAACGGGATGTCTGATTGGGCAGCCCCCACTGCCCCAGCCTCCGCTGGCAGTTCCCCGAAGGGCTGGTGGCGGCTGCGCCTCAGCAGCCAGCCTCCCTCCCTCCCTCCCTGCCTCCCTCTGGTCGGGCACTGCAAGCCACACAGCCACTTGTGTCCCCTGTGTCCCTGGAGGCCGCAGCGCGTTTTGGGTTTTGGCGCGGACGGGCCCCTCTCGGCTTCCGTAGTCCATTTGCCCCCGGAGCCTGCCAGACCCCTGGCTCTAGGAGGCTGCCCAGGCGGCGCTGCCAACAGCCCCCAGGTGCTGGCTAGCCGCAGCAGCCGGCCACGGGGCGAGCACACACAGCTGCGGGTGTCCCCGGGCCGCACACACGGACTGCCCCGCGCCTCCCCGGCTTGCAAATAGGGCCCCCGGGAAGCCTCGCCCGCCCTAGGGGCTTGTCGGGCGGGGCCGATGCACGCTGGGTGAGTGGGGAGGGCTGCTGCTGGCACACACCCACTCCTGAAGCCCACTGGGCTACGGTCCAAGGGCGATGAGCTCGGAGCTCGGGCACGGGCTGTCCCCGCAGGGCCTCCTGAGGGTGGACCGATACCCCCGCCGGCCCCCCTAAAGGCCCGGGGGCCTAGCCCTCTTGCGTCCCCCAGCACCTGCCGGGTTCCCGCCACCACCCTTGGGCCGGGATGAGGTGCCACCTTGTGCGTGGAAGCCCCGCCCACAGGCAAGAAGCCCCCAAGGCCCGCGGGCGCGCCCGACCCTGCAGCCCCGCTGCAGCCCCAGGGAACGGGATGTCTGAGTGGGCAGCCCCCACTGCCCAAGCCTCCGCTGGCAGTTCCCCGAAGGGCTGGTGGCGGCTGCGCCTCAGCAGCCAGCCTCCCTCCCTCCCTCCCTGCCTCCCTCTGGTCGGGCACTGCAAGCCACACAGCCACTTGTGTCCCCTGTGTCCCTGGAGGCCGCAGCGCGTTTTGGGTTTTGGCGCGGACGGGCCCCTCTCGGCTTCCGTAGTCCATTTGCCCCCGGAGCCTGCCAGACCCCTGGCTCTAGGAGGCTGCCCAGGCGGCGCTGCCAACAGCCCCCAGGTGCTGGCTAGCCGCAGCGGCCGGCCACGGGGGGAGCACACACAGCTGCGGGTGTCCCCGGGCCGCACACACGGACTGCCCCGCGCCTCCCCGGCTTGCAAATAGGGCCCCCGGGAAGCCTCGCCCGCCCTAGGGGCTTGTCGGGCGGGGCCGATGCACACTGGGTGAGTGGGGAGGGCTGCTGCTGGCACACACCCACTCCTGAAGCCCACTGGGGTACGTTCCAAGGGCGATGAGCTCGGAGCTCGGGCACGGGCTGTCCCCGCAGGGCCTCCCGAGGGTGGACCGATACCCCCCGCCGGCCCCCCTAAAGGCCCGGGGGCCTAGCCCTCTTGCGTCCCCCAGCACCTGCCGGGTTCCCGCCACCACCCTTGGGCCGGGATGAGGTGCCACCTTGTGCGTGGAAGCCCCGCCCACAGGCAAGAAGCCCCCAAGGCCCGCGGGCGCGCCCGACCCTGCAGCCCCGCTGCAGCCCCAGGGAACGGGATGTCTGAGTGGGCAGCCCCCACTGCCCAAGCCTCCGCTGGCAGTTCCCCGAAGGGCTGGTGGCGGCTGCGCCTCAGCAGCCAGCCTCCCTCCCTCCCTCCCTGCCTCCCTCTGGTCGGGCACTGCAAGCCACACAGCCACTTGTGTCCCCTGTGTCCCTGGAGGCCGCAGCGCGTTTTGGGTTTTGGCGCGGACGGGCCCCTCTCGGCTTCCGTAGTCCATTTGCCCCCGGAGCCTGCCAGACCCCTGGCTCTAGGAGGCTGCCCAGGCGGCGCTGCCAACAGCCCCCAGGTGCTGGCTAGCCGCAGCGGCCGGCCACGGGGCGAGCACACACAGCTGCGGGTGTCCCCGGGCCGCACACACGGACTGCCCCGCGCCTCCCCGGCTTGCAAATAGGGCCCCCGGGAAGCCTCGCCCGCCCTAGGGGCTTGTCGGGCGGGGCCGATGCACGCTGGGTGAGTGGGGAGGGCTGCTGCTGGCACACACCCACTCCTGAAGCCCACTGGGGTACGGTCCAAGGGCGATGAGCTCGGAGCTCGGGCACGGGCTGTCCCCGCAGGGCCTCCCGAGGGTGGACCGATACCCCCGCCGGCCCCCCTAAAGGCCCGGGGGCCTAGCCCTCTTGCGTCCCCCAGCACCTGCCGGGTTCCCGCCACCACCCTTGGGCCGGGATGAGGTGCCACCTTGTGCGTGGAAGCCCCGCCCACAGGCAAGAAGCCCCCAAGGCCCGCGGGCGCGCCCGACCCTGCAGCCCCGCTGCAGCCCCAGGGAACGGGATGTCTGAGTGGGCAGCCCCCACTGCCCAAGCCTCCGCTGGCAGTTCCCCGAAGGGCTGGTGGCGGCTGCGCCTCAGCAGCCAGCCTCCCTCCCTCCCTCCCTGCCTCCCTCTGGTCGGGCACTGCAAGCCACACAGCCACTTGTGTCCCCTGTGTCCCTGGAGGCCGCAGCGCGTTTTGGGTTTTGGCGCGGACGGGCCCCTCTCGGCTTCCGTAGTCCATTTGCCCCCGGAGCCTGCCAGACCCCTGGCTCTAGGAGGCTGCCCAGGCGGCGCTGCCAACAGCCCCCAGGTGCTGGCTAGCCGCAGCGGCCGGCCACGGGGCGAGCACACACAGCTGCGGGTGTCCCCGGGCCGCACACACGGACTGCCCCGCGCCTCCCCGGCTTGCAAATAGGGCCCCCGGGAAGCCTCGCCCGCCCTAGGGGCTTGTCGGGCGGGGCCGATGCACGCTGGGTGAGTGGGGAGGGCTGCTGCTGGCACACACCCACTCCTGAAGCCCACTGGGGTAGGGTCCAAGGGCGATGAGCTCGGAGCTCGGGCACGGGCTGTCCCCGCAGGGCCTCCCGAGGGTGGACCGATACCCCCGCCGGCCCCCCTAAAGGCCCGGGGGCCTAGCCCTCTTGCGTCCCCCAGCACCTGCCGGGTTCCCGCCACCACCCTTGGGCCGGGATGAGGTGCCACCTTGTGCGTGGAAGCCCCGCCCACAGGCAAGAAGCCCCCAAGGCCCGCGGGCGCGCCCGACCCTGCAGCCCCGCTGCAGCCCCAGGGAACGGGATGTCTGAGTGGGCAGCCCCCACTGCCCAAGCCTCCGCTGGCAGTTCCCCGAAGGGCTGGTGGCGGCTGCGCCTCAGCAGCCAGCCTCCCTCCCTCCCTCCCTGCCTCCCTCTGGTCGGGCACTGCAAGCCACACAGCCACTTGTGTCCCCTGTGTCCCTGGAGGCCGCAGCGCGTTTTGGGTTTTGGCGCGGACGGGCCCCTCTCGGCTTCCGTAGTCCATTTGCCCCCGGAGCCTGCCAGACCCCTGGCTCTAGGAGGCTGCCCAGGCGGCGCTGCCAACAGCCCCCAGGTGCTGGCTAGCCGCAGCGGCCGGCCACGGGGGGAGCACACACAGCTGCGGGTGTCCCCGGGCCGCACACACGGACTGCCCCGCGCCTCCCCGGCTTGCAAATAGGGCCCCCGGGAAGCCTCGCCCGCCCTAGGGGCTTGTCGGGCGGGGCTGATGCACGCTGGGTGAGTGGGGAGGGCTGCTGCTGGCACACACCCACTCCTGAAGCCCACTGGGGTACGGTCCAAGGGCGATGAGCTCGGAGCTCGGGCACGGGCTGTCCCCGCAGGGCCTCCCGAGGGTGGACCGATACCCCTGCCGGCCCCCCTAAAGGCCCGGGGGCCTAGCCCTCTTGCGTCCCCCAGCACCTGCCGGGTTCCCGCCACCACCCTTGGGCCGGGATGAGGTGCCACCTTGTGCGTGGAAGCCCCGCCCACAGGCAAGAAGCCCCCAAGGCCCGCGGGCGCGCCCGACCCTGCAGCCCCGCTGCAGCCCCAGGGAACGGGATGTCTGAGTGGGCAGCCCCCACTGCCCAAGCCTCCGCTGGCAGTTCCCCGAAGGGCTGGTGGCGGCTGCGCCTCAGCAGCCAGCCTCCCTCCCTCCCTCCCTGCCTCCCTCTGGTCGGGCACTGCAAGCCACACAGCCACTTGTGTCCCCTGTGTCCCTGGAGGCCGCAGCGCGTTTTGGGTTTTGGCGCGGACGGGCCCCTCTCGGCTTCCGTAGTCCATTTGCCCCCGGAGCCTGCCAGACCCCTGGCTCTAGGAGGCTGCCCAGGCGGCGCTGCCAACAGCCCCCAGGTGCTGGCTAGCCGCAGCGGCCGGCCACGGGGCGAGCACACACAGCTGCGGGTGTCCCCGGGCCGCACACACGGACTGCCCCGCGCCTCCCCGGCTTGCAAATAGGGCCCCCGGGAAGCCTCGCCCGCCCTAGGGGCTTGTCGGGCGGGGCCGATGCACGCTGGGTGAGTGGGGAGGGCTGCTGCTGGCACACACCCACTCCTGAAGCCCACTGGGGTACGTTCCAAGGGCGATGAGCTCGGAGCTCGGGCACGGGCTGTCCCCGCAGGGCCTCCCGAGGGTGGACCGATACCCCCGCCGGCCCCCCTAAAGGCCCGGGGGCCTAGCCCTCTTGCGTCCCCCAGCACCTGCCGGGTTCCCGCCACCACCCTTGGGCCGGGATGAGGTGCCACCTTGTGCGTGGAAGCCCCGCCCACAGGCAAGAAGCCCCCAAGGCCCGCGGGCGCGCCCGACCCTGCAGCCCCGCTGCAGCCCCAGGGAACGGGATGTCTGAGTGGGCAGCCCCCACTGCCCAAGCCTCCGCTGGCAGTTCCCCGAAGGGCTGGTGGCGGCTGCGCCTCAGCAGCCAGCCTCCCTCCCTCCCTCCCTGCCTCCCTCTGGTCGGGCACTGCAAGCCACACAGCCACTTGTGTCCCCTGTGTCCCTGGAGGCCGCAGCGCGTTTTGGGTTTTGGCGCGGACGGGCCCCTCTCGGCTTCCGTAGTCCATTTGCCCCCGGAGCCTGCCAGACCCCTGGCTCTAGGAGGCTGCCCAGGCGGCGCTGCCAACAGCCCCCAGGTGCTGGCTAGCCGCAGCGGCCGGCCACGGGGCGAGCACACACAGCTGCGGGTGTCCCCGGGCCGCACACACGGACTGCCCCGCGCCTCCCCGGCTTGCAAATAGGGCCCCCGGGAAGCCTCGCCCGCCCTAGGGGCTTGTCGGGCGGGGCCGATGCACGCTGGGTGAGTGGGGAGGGCTGCTGCTGGCACACACCCACTCCTGAAGCCCACTGGGGTAGGGTCCAAGGGCGATGAGCTCGGAGCTCGGGCACGGGCTGTCCCCGCAGGGCCTCCCGAGGGTGGACCGATACCCCCGCTGGCCCCCCTAAAGGCCCGGGGGCCTAGCCCTCTTGCGTCCCCCAGCACCTGCCGGGTTCCCGCCACCACCCTTGGGCCGGGATGAGGTGCCACCTTGTGCGTGGAAGCCCCGCCCACAGGCAAGAAGCCCCCAAGGCCCGCGGGCGCGCCCGACCCTGCAGCCCCGCTGCAGCCCCAGGGAACGGGATGTCTGAGTGGGCAGCCCCCACTGCCCAAGCCTCCGCTGGCAGTTCCCCGAAGGGCTGGTGGCGGCTGCGCCTCAGCAGCCAGCCTCCCTCCCTCCCTCCCTGCCTCCCTCTGGTCGGGCACTGCAAGCCACACAGCCACTTGTGTCCCCTGTGTCCCTGGAGGCCGCAGCGCGTTTTGGGTTTTGGCGCGGACGGGCCCCTCTCGGCTTCCGTAGTCCATTTGCCCCCGGAGCCTGCCAGACCCCTGGCTCTAGGAGGCTGCCCAGGCGGCGCTGCCAACAGCCCCCAGGTGCTGGCTAGCCGCAGCGGCCGGCCACGGGGGGAGCACACACAGCTGCGGGTGTCCCCGGGCCGCACACACGGACTGCCCCGCGCCTCCCCGGCTTGCAAATAGGGCCCCCGGGAAGCCTCGCCCGCCCTAGGGGCTTGTCGGGCGGGGCTGATGCACGCTGGGTGAGTGGGGAGGGCTGCTGCTGGCACACACCCACTCCTGAAGCCCACTGGGGTACGGTCCAAGGGCGATGAGCTCGGAGCTCGGGCACGGGCTGTCCCCGCAGGGCCTCCCGAGGGTGGACCGATACCCCTGCCGGCCCCCCTAAAGGCCCGGGGGCCTAGCCCTCTTGCGTCCCCCAGCACCTGCCGGGTTCCCGCCACCACCCTTGGGCCGGGATGAGGTGCCACCTTGTGCGTGGAAGCCCCGCCCACAGGCAAGAAGCCCCCAAGGCCCGCGGGCGCGCCCGACCCTGCAGCCCCGCTGCAGCCCCAGGGAACGGGATGTCTGAGTGGGCAGCCCCCACTGCCCAAGCCTCCGCTGGCAGTTCCCCGAAGGGCTGGTGGCGGCTGCGCCTCAGCAGCCAGCCTCCCTCCCTCCCTCCCTGCCTCCCTCTGGTCGGGCACTGCAAGCCACACAGCCACTTGTGTCCCCTGTGTCCCTGGAGGCCGCAGCGCGTTTTGGGTTTTGGCGCGGACGGGCCCCTCTCGGCTTCCGTAGTCCATTTGCCCCCGGAGCCTGCCAGACCCCTGGCTCTAGGAGGCTGCCCAGGCGGCGCTGCCAACAGCCCCCAGGTGCTGGCTAGCCGCAGCGGCCGGCCACGGGGCGAGCACACACAGCTGCGGGTGTCCCCGGGCCGCACACACGGACTGCCCCGCGCCTCCCCGGCTTGCAAATAGGGCCCCCGGGAAGCCTCGCCCGCCCTAGGGGCTTGTCGGGCGGGGCCGATGCACGCTGGGTGAGTGGGGAGGGCTGCTGCTGGCACACACCCACTCCTGAAGCCCACTGGGGTACGGTCCAAGGGCGATGAGCTCGGAGCTCGGGCACGGGCTGTCCCCGCAGGGCCTCCCGAGGGTGGACCGATACCCCCCGCCGGCCCCCCTAAAGGCCCGGGGGCCTAGCCCTCTTGCGTCCCCCAGCACCTGCCGGGTTCCCGCCACCACCCTTGGGCCGGGATGAGGTGCCACCTTGTGCGTGGAAGCCCCGCCCACAGGCAAGAAGCCCCCAAGGCCCGCGGGCGCGCCCGACCCTGCAGCCCCGCTGCAGCCCCAGGGAACGGGATGTCTGAGTGGGCAGCCCCCACTGCCCAAGCCTCCGCTGGCAGTTCCCCGAAGGGCTGGTGGCGGCTGCGCCTCAGCAGCCAGCCTCCCTCCCTCCCTCCCTGCCTCCCTCTGGTCGGGCACTGCAAGCCACACAGCCACTTGTGTCCCCTGTGTCCCTGGAGGCCGCAGCGTGTTTTGGGTTTTGGCGCGGACGGGCCCCTCTCGGCTTCCGTAGTCCATTTGCCCCCGGAGCCTGCCAGACCCCTGGCTCTAGGAGGCTGCCCAGGCGGCGCTGCCAACAGCCCCCAGGTGCTGGCTAGCCGCAGCGGCCGGCCACGGGGCGAGCACACACAGCTGCGGGTGTCCCCGGGCCGCACACACGGACTGCCCCGCGCCTCCCCGGCTTGCAAATAGGGCCCCCGGGAAGCCTCGCCCGCCCTAGGGGCTTGTCGGGCGGGGCCGATGCACGCTGGGTGAGTGGGGAGGGCTGCTGCTGGCACACACCCACTCCTGAAGCCCACTGGGGTAGGGTCCAAGGGCGATGAGCTCGGAGCTCGGGCACGGGCTGTCCCCGCAGGGCCTCCCGAGGGTGGACCGATACCCCCGCCGGCCCCCCTAAAGGCCCGGGGGCCTAGCCCTCTTGCGTCCCCCAGCACCTGCCGGGTTCCCGCCACCACCCTTGGGCCGGGATGAGGTGCCACCTTGTGCGTGGAAGCCCCGCCCACAGGCAAGAAGCCCCCAAGGCCCGCGGGCGCGCCCGACCCTGCAGCCCCGCTGCAGCCCCAGGGAACGGGATGTCTGAGTGGGCAGCCCCCACTGCCCAAGCCTCCGCTGGCAGTTCCCCGAAGGGCTGGTGGCGGCTGCGCCTCAGCAGCCAGCCTCCCTCCCTCCCTCCCTGCCTCCCTCTGGTCGGGCACTGCAAGCCACACAGCCACTTGTGTCCCCTGTGTCCCTGGAGGCCGCAGCGCGTTTTGGGTTTTGGCGCGGACGGGCCCCTCTCGGCTTCCGTAGTCCATTTGCCCCCGGAGCCTGCCAGACCCCTGGCTCTAGGAGGCTGCCCAGGCGGCGCTGCCAACAGCCCCCAGGTGCTGGCTAGCCGCAGCGGCCGGCCACGGGGGGAGCACACACAGCTGCGGGTGTCCCCGGGCCGCACACATGGACTGCCCCGCGCCTCCCCGGCTTGCAAATAGGGCCCCCGGGAAGCCTCGCCCGCCCTAGGGGCTTGTCGGGCGGGGCTGATGCACGCTGGGTGAGTGGGGAGGGCTGCTGCTGGCACACACCCACTCCTGAAGCCCACTGGGGTACGGTCCAAGGGCGATGAGCTCGGAGCTCGGGCACGGGCTGTCCCCGCAGGGCCTCCCGAGGGTGGACCGATACCCCTGCCGGCCCCCCTAAAGGCCCGGGGGCCTAGCCCTCTTGCGTCCCCCAGCACCTGCCGGGTTCCCGCCACCACCCTTGGGCCGGGATGAGGTGCCACCTTGTGCGTGGAAGCCCCGCCCACAGGCAAGAAGCCCCCAAGGCCCGCGGGCGCGCCCGACCCTGCAGCCCCGCTGCAGCCCCAGGGAACGGGATGTCTGAGTGGGCAGCCCCCACTGCCCAAGCCTCCGCTGGCAGTTCCCCGAAGGGCTGGTGGCGGCTGCGCCTCAGCAGCCAGCCTCCCTCCCTCCCTCCCTGCCTCCCTCTGGTCGGGCACTGCAAGCCACACAGCCACTTGTGTCCCCTGTGTCCCTGGAGGCTGCAGCGCGTTTTGGGTTTTGGCGCGGACGGGCCCCTCTCGGCTTCCGTAGTCCATTTGCCCCCGGAGCCTGCCAGACCCCTGGCTCTAGGAGGCTGCCCAGGCGGCGCTGCCAACAGCCCCCAGGTGCTGGCTAGCCGCAGCGGCCGGCCACGGGGCGAGCACACACAGCTGCGGGTGTCCCCGGGCCGCACACACGGACTGCCCCGCGCCTCCCCGGCTTGCAAATAGGGCCCCCGGGAAGCCTCGCCCGCCCTAGGGGCTTGTCGGGCGGGGCCGATGCACGCTGGGTGAGTGGGGAGGGCTGCTGCTGGCACACACCCACTCCTGAAGCCCACTGGGGTACGGTCCAAGGGCGATGAGCTCGGAGCTCGGGCACGGGCTGTCCCCGCAGGGCCTCCCGAGGGTGGACCGATACCCCCGCCGGCCCCCCTAAAGGCCCGGGGGCCTAGCCCTCTTGCGTCCCCCAGCACCTGCCGGGTTCCCGCCACCACCCTTGGGCCGGGATGAGGTGCCACCTTGTGCGTGGAAGCCCCGCCCACAGGCAAGAAGCCCCCAAGGCCCGCGGGCGCGCCCGACCCTGCAGCCCCGCTGCAGCCCCAGGGAACGGGATGTCTGAGTGGGCAGCCCCCACTGCCCAAGCCTCCGCTGGCAGTTCCCCGAAGGGCTGGTGGCGGCTGCGCCTCAGCAGCCAGCCTCCCTCCCTCCCTCCCTGCCTCCCTCTGGTCGGGCACTGCAAGCCACACAGCCACTTGTGTCCCCTGTGTCCCTGGAGGCCGCAGCGTGTTTTGGGTTTTGGCGCGGACGGGCCCCTCTCGGCTTCCGTAGTCCATTTGCCCCCGGAGCCTGCCAGACCCCTGGCTCTAGGAGGCTGCCCAGGCGGCGCTGCCAACAGCCCCCAGGTGCTGGCTAGCCGCAGCGGCCGGCCACGGGGCGAGCACACACAGCTGCGGGTGTCCCCGGGCCGCACACACGGACTGCCCCGCGCCTCCCCGGCTTGCAAATAGGGCCCCCGGGAAGCCTCGCCCGCCCTAGGGGCTTGTCGGGCGGGGCCGATGCACGCTGGGTGAGTGGGGAGGGCTGCTGCTGGCACACACCCACTCCTGAAGCCCACTGGGCTACAGTCCAAGGGCGATGAGCTCGGAGCTCGGGCACGGGCTGTCCCCGCAGGGCCTCCCGAGGGTGGACCGATACCCCCGCCGGCCCCCCTAAAGGCCCGGGGGCCTAGCCCTCTTGCGTCCCCCAGCACCTGCCGGGTTCCCGCCACCACCCTTGGGCCGGGATGAGGTGCCACCTTGTGCGTGGAAGCCCCGCCCACAGGCAAGAAGCCCCCAAGGCCCGCGGGCGCGCCCGACCCTGCAGCCCCGCTGCAGCCCCAGGGAACGGGATGTCTGAGTGGGCAGCCCCCACTGCCCAAGCCTCCGCTGGCAGTTCCCCGAAGGGCTGGTGGCGGCTGCGCCTCAGCAGCCAGCCTCCCTCCCTCCCTCCCTGCCTCCCTCTGGTCGGGCACTGCAAGCCACACAGCCACTTGTGTCCCCTGTGTCCCTGGAGGCCGCAGCGCGTTTTGGGTTTTGGCGCGGACGGGCCCCTCTCGGCTTCCGTTGTCCATTTGCGCCCGGAGCCTGCCAGACCCCTGGCTCTAGGAGGCTGCCCAGGCGGCGCTGCCAACAGCCCCCAGGTGCTGGCTAGCCGCAGCGGCCGGCCACGGGGCGAGCACACACAGCTGCGGGTGTCCCCGGGCCGCACACACGGACTGCCCCGCGCCTCCCCGGCTTGCAAATAGGGCCCCCGGGAAGCCTCGCCCGCCCTCGGGGCCTGTCGGGAGGGGCCGATGCACGCTGGGTGAGTGGGGAGGGCTGCTGCTGGCACACACCCACTCCTGAAGCCCACTGGGGTACGGTCCAAGGGCGATGAGCTCGGAGCTCGGGCACGGGCTGTCCCCGCAGGGCCTCCCGAGGGTGGACCGATACCCCCGCCGGCCCCCCTAAAGGCCCGGGGGCCTAGCCCTCTTGCGTCCCCCAGCACCTGCCGGGTTCCCGCCACCACCCTTGGGCCGGGATGAGGTGCCACCTTGTCTGTGGAAGCCCCGCCCACAGGCAAGAAGCCCCCAAGGCCCGCGGGCGCGCCCGACCCTGCAGCCCCGCTGCAGCCCCAGGGAACGGGATGTCTGAGTGGGCAGCCCCCATTGCCCAAGCCTCCGCTGGCAGTTCCCCGAAGGGCTGGTGGCGGCTGCGCCTCAGCAGCCAGCCTCCCTCCCTCCCTCCCTGCCTCCCTCTGGTCGGGCACTGCAAGCCACACAGCCACTTGTGTCCCCTGTGTCCCTGGAGGCCGCAGCGCGTTTTGGGTTTTGGCGCGGATGGGCCCCTCTCGGCTTCCGTAGTCCATTTGCCCCCGGAGCCTGCCAGACCCCTGGCTCTAGGAGGCTGCCCAGGCGGCGCTGCCAACAGCCCCCAGGTGCTGGCTAGCCGCAGCGGCCGGCCACGGGGCGAGCACACACAGCTGCGGGTGTCCCCGGGCCGCACACACGGACTGCCCCGCGCCTCCCCGGCTTGCAAATAGGGCCCCCGGGAAGCCTCGCCCGCCCTAGGGGCTTGTCGGGTGGGGCCGATGCACGCTGGGTGAGTGGGGAGGGCTGCTGCTGGCACACACCCACTCCTGAAGCCCACTGGGGTACGGTCCAAGGGCGATGAGCTCGGAGCTCGGGCACGGGCTGTCCCCGCAGGGCCTCCCGAGGGTGGACCGATACCCCCGCCGGCCCCCCTAAAGGCCCGGGGGCCTAGCCCTCTTGCGTCCCCCAGCACCTGCCGGGTTCCCGCCACCACCCTTGGGCCGGGATGAGGTGCCACCTTGTGCGTGGAAGCCCCGCCCACAGGCAAGAAGCCCCCAAGGCCCGCGGGCGCGCCCGACCCTGCAGCCCCGCTGCAGCCCCAGGGAACGGGATGTCTGAGTGGGCAGCCCCCACTGCCCAAGCCTCCGCTGGCAGTTCCCCGAAGGGCTGGTGGCGGCTGCGCCTCAGCAGCCAGCCTCCCTCCCTCCCTCCCTGCCTCCCTCTGGTCGGGCACTGCAAGCCACACAGCCACTTGTGTCCCCTGTGTCCCTGGAGGCCGCAGCGCGTTTAGGGTTTTGGCGCGGACGGGCCCCTCTCGGCTTCCGTAGTCCATTTGCCCCCGGAGCCTGCCAGACCCCTGGCTCTAGGAGGCTGCCCAGGCGGCGCTCCCAACAGCCCCCAGGTGCTGGCTAGCCGCAGCGGCCGGCCACGGGGCGAGCACACACAGCTGCGGGTGTCCCCGGGCCGCACACACGGACTGCCCCGCGCCTCCCCGGCTTGCAAATAGGGCCCCCGGGAAGCCTCGCCCGCCCTAGGGGCTTGTCGGGCGGGGCCGATGCAAGCTGGGTGAGTGGGGAGGGCTGCTGCTGGCACACACCCACTCCTGAAGCCCACTGGGGTACGGTCCAAGGGCGATGAGCTCGGAGCTCGGGCACGGGCTGTCCCCGCAGGGCCTCCCGAGGGTGGACCGATACCCCCGCCGGCCCCCCTAAAGGCCCGGGGGCCTAGCCCTCTTGCGTCCCCCAGCACCTGCCGGGTTCCCGCCACCACCCTTGGGCCGGGATGAGGTGCCACCTTGTGCGTGGAAGCCCCGCCCACAGGCAAGAAGCCCCCAAGGCCCGCGGGCGCGCCCGACCCTGCAGCCCCGCTGCAGCCCCAGGGAACGGGATGTCTGAGTGGGCAGCCCCCACTGCCCAAGCCTCCGCTGGCAGTTCCCCGAAGGGCTGGTGGCGGCTGCGCCTCAGCAGCCGGCCTCCCTCCCTCCCTCCCTGCCTCCCTCTGGTCATGCACTGCAAGCCACACAGCCACTTGTGTCCCCTGTGTCCCTGGAGGCCGCAGCGCGTTTTGGGTTTTGGCGCGGACGGGCCCCTCTCGGCTTCCGTAGTCCATTTGCCCCCGGAGCCTGCCAGACCCCTGGCTCTAGGAGGCTGCCCAGGCGGCGCTGCCAACAGCCCCCAGGTGCTGGCTAGCCGCAGCGGCCGGCCACGGGGGGAGCACACACAGCTGCGGGTGTCCCCGGGCCGCACACACGGACTGCCCCGCACCTCCCCGGCTGGCAAATAGGGCCCCCGGGAAGCCTCGCTCGCTCTAGGTTCTTGTCGGGCGGGGCCGATGCACGCTGGGTGAGTGGGGAGGGCTGCTGCTGGCACACACCCACTCCTGAAGCCCACTGGGGTACGGTCCAAGGGCGATGAGCTCGGAGCTCGGGCACGGGCTGTCCCCGCAGGGCCTCCCGAGGGTGGACCGATACCCCCGCCGGCCCCCCTAAAGGCCCGGGGGCCTAGCCCTCTTGCGTCCCCCAGCACCTGCCGGGTTCCCGCCACCACCCTTGGGCCAGGATGAGGTGCCACCTTGTGCGTGGAAGCCCCGCCCACAGGCAAGAAGCCCCCAAGGCCCGCGGGCGCGCCCGACCCTGCAGCCCCGCTGCAGCCCCACGGAACGCGATGTCTGAGTGGGCAGCCCCCACTGCCCAAGCCTCCGCTGGCAGTTCCCCGAAGGGCTGGTGGCGGCTGCGCCTCAGCAGCCAGCCTCCCATCCTCCCTCCCTGCCTCCCTCTGGTCGGGCACTGCAAGCCACACAGCCACTTGTGTCCCCTGTGTCCCTGGAGGCCGCAGCGCGTTTTGGGTTTTGGCGCGGAGGGGCCCCTCTCGGCTTCCGTAGTCCATTTGCCACCGGAGCCTGCCAGACCCCTGGCTCTAGGAGGCTGCCCAGGCGGCACTGCCAACAGCCCCCAGGTGCTGGCTAGCCGCAGCGGCCGGCCACGGAGGGAGCACACACACCTGCGGGTGTCACCGGGCCACACACACGGACATCCCCGCGCTTCCCTGCGTTGCAAATAGGCCCCCCGGGAAGCCCCGCCCGCCATAGGGCCTTGGCGGGCGGGGCCGAAGCACGGTGGGTGAGTGGGGAGGGCTGCTGCTGGCACACACCCACTCCTGAAGCCCATTGGGGTACGTCCAAGGGCGATGAGCTCGGAGCTGGGCCACGGGCTGTCCCAGCAGGGCCTCCCGGGAGTGTGGACCGATACGCACGCGGGCCCTCCAGTGTTGCCTAAATGCCCGGGCGGCCTAGCCCTCTTGCGTCCCCCGGCACCTGCTGGGTTCCCGCCACCACCCTTGGGCCGGGATGAGGTGCCACCTTGTGCGTGGAAGCCCCGCCCACAGGCAAGAAGCCCCCAAGGCCCACGGGCGCGCCCGACCCTGCAGCTCCGCTGCAGTCCCAGGGAACCAGATGTCTGATTGGGCAACCCCCACTGCTCAAGCCTCCGCTGCCAGTACCCCGAAGGGCTAGTGGCGGCTGTGCCTCAGCTGCCAGCCTCCCTGCCTACCTCTAGTCGGGCACTGCATGCCACACAGCCACTTGTGTCCCCTGTGTTCCTCCCTGGAGGCCGCAGCGCGTTTTGGATTTTGTCGCGGACGGGCCCCTCTCGGCTTCCGTAGTCCATTTGCCCCCGGAGCCTTCCAGACCCCTGGCTCTAGGAGGCTGCCCAGGCGGCGCTGCCAACAGCCCCCAGGTGCTGGCTATCTGCAGCGGCCGGCCACGGGGGGAGCACACACACCTGCGGGTGTCCCCGGGCCGCACACACGGATTGCCCCGCGCTTCCTGGCGTTCCAAATAGGCCCCCTGGGAAGCCCCGCCCGCCCTAGGGTCTTCTCGGGCGGGGCCGAGCATGGTGGGTGAGTGGGGAGGGCTGCTGCTGGCACACACCCACTCCTGAAGCCCACTAGGGTACGGTCCAAGGGCAATGAGCTCGGAGCTCGGTCAGAGCTGTCCCAGCAGAGCTTTCTGAGAGTGGACGGACACGCCCGCGCGCGATCAGGTGTTGCGGGCAGGCCACGGGGGCCAGCCCTGCTGAGTCTCCGAGCGCCACCTGTGTTCCTGCCACCACCCTTGGGCCGGGATGAGGTGCCACCTTGTGCGTAGAAGCCCTGCACACAGGCAAGAAGCCCTCCAGGCCCGCGGCACACCCGACCCTGGAGCCCCCTGGCCGGATGCAGACACAGGGAACGGGGGTTCTGAGTAGGCAGGCCCCATTCCCGCAGCATCCACGGGCAGTTCCCCGAAGGGCTGACACCTGCTGCGCCTCAGCAGCCAGCCAACCTCCCTCCCTCTGGTCGGGCACTGCAAGCCACACAGCCACTTGTGTCCCCTGTGTCCCTGGAGGCCGCAGCGCGTTTTGGGTTTTGGCGCGGACGGGCCCCTTTCGGCTTCCGTAGTCCATTTGCCCCCGGAGCCTGCCAGACCCCTGGCTCTAGGAGGCTGCCCAGGCGGCGCTGCCAACAACCCCAGGTGCTGGCTAGCCGCAGCGGCCGACCACTGAGGGAGCACACACACCTGCGGGTGTCCCCGGGCCGCACACACGGACTGCCCCGCGCCTCCCCGGCTTGCAAATAGGGCCCCCGGGGAGCCTCGCCCGCCCTAGGGGCTTGTCGGGCGGAGCCGATGCACGCTGGGTTGGTGGGGAGGGCTGCTGCTGGCACACACCCACTCCTGAAGCCCACTGGGATACGGTCCAAGGGCGATGAGCTCGGAGCTCGGGCACGGGCTGTCCCCGCAGGGCCTCCCGAGGGTGGACCGATACCCCCGCCGGCCCCCCTAAAGGCCCGGGGGCCTAGCCCTCTTGCGTCCCCCAGCACCTGCCGGGTTCCCGCCACCACCCTTGGGCCGGGATGAGGTGCCACCTTGTGCGTGGAAGCCCCGCCCACAGGCAAGAAGCCCCCAAGGCCCGCGGGCGCGCCCGACCCTGCAGCCCCGCTGCAGCCCCAGGGAACGGGATGTCTGAGTGGGAAGCCCCCACTGCCCAAGCCTCCGCTGGCAGTTCCCCGAAGGGCTGGTGGCGGCTGCGCCTCAGCAGCCAGCCTCCCTCCCTCCCTCCCTGCCTCCCTCTGGTCGGGCACTGCAAGCCACACAGCCACTTGTGTCCCCTGTGTCCCTGGAGGCCGCAGCGCGTTTTGGGTTTTGGCGCGGACGGGCCGCTCTCGGCTTCCGTAGTCCATTTGCCCCCGGAGCCTGCCAGACCCCTGGCTCTAGGAGGCTGCCCAGGCGGCGCTGCCAACAGCCCCCAGGTGCTGGCTAGCCGCAGCGGCCGGCCACGGGGCGAGCACACACAGCTGCGGGTGTCCCCGGGCCGCACACACGGACTGCCCCGCGCCTCCCCGGCTTGCAAATAGGGCCCCCGGGAAGCCTCGCCCGCCCTAGGGGCTTGTCGGGTGGGGCCGATGCACGGTGGGTGAGTGGGGATGGCTGCTGCTGGCACACACCCACTCCTGAAGCCCACTGGGGTACGGTCCAAGGGCGATGAGCTCGGAGCTCGGGCACGGGCTGTCCCCGCAGGGCCTCCCGAGGGTGGACCGATACCCCCGCCGGCCCCCCTAAAGGCTCGGGGGCCTAGCCCTCTTGCGTCCCCCAGCACCTGCCGGGTTCCCGCCACCACCCTTGGGCCGGGATGAGGTGCCACCTTGTGCGTGGAAGCCCCGCCCACAGGCAAGAAGCCCCCAAGGCCCGCGGGCGTGCCCGACCCTGCAGCCCCGCTGCAGCCCCAGGGAACTGGATGTCTGAGTGGGCAGCCCCCACTGCCCAAGCCTCCGCTGGCAGTTCCCCGAAGGGCTGGTGGCGGCTGCGCCTCCGCAGCCAGCCTCCCTCCCTCCTTCCCTGCCTCCCTCTGGTCGGGCACTGCAAGCCACACAGCCACTTGTGTCCCCTGTGTCCCTGGAGGCCGCAGCGCGTTTTGGGTTTTGGCGCGGACGGGCCCCTCTCGGCTTCCGTAGTCCATTTGCCCCCGGAGCCTGCCAGACCCCTGGCTCTAGGAGGCTGCCCAGGCGGCGCTGCCAACAGCCCCCAGGTGCTGGCTAGCCGCAGCGTCCGGACACGGAGGGAGCACACACACCTGCGGGTGTCCCCGGGCCGCACACACGGACTGCCCCGCGCTTCCCGGCATTGCAAATAGGCCCCCCGGGAAGACCCGCCCGCCCTAGGGGCTTGTCGGGCGGGGCCGACGCACTGTGGGTGAGTGGGGAGGGCTGCTGCGGGCACACACCCACTCCTGAAGCCCACTGGGGCGGTCCAAGGGCGATGAGCTCGGAGCTCGGTCAGGGCTGTCCCAGCAGAGCTTTCTGAGGGTGGACGGACACGCCCGCGGGCAATCAGGTGTTGCGGGCAGGCCCCGGGGGCGGGCCCTGCTGAGTCCCCGAGCACTACCTGGGTTCCTGCCACCACCCTTGGGCCGGGATGAGGTGCCACCTTGTGCGTAGAAGCCCTGCACACAGGCAAGAAGCCCCCCAGGCCCGCAGCGCACCCGACCCTGGAGCCCCCTGGCCGGATGCAGCCACAGGGAACGGGGGTTCTGAGTTGGCAGGACCCATTCCCGAAGCAACCACGGGCAATTCCCGAAGGGCTGACACCTGCTGCGCCTCAGCAGCCAGCCAACCTCCCTCCCTCTGGTCGGGCACTGCAAGCCACACAGCCACTTGTGTCCCCTGTGTCCCTCCCTGGAGGCCGCAGCGCGTTTTCGGTTTTGGCGCGGACGGGCCCCTCTCGGCTTCCGTAGTCCATTTGCCCCCGGAGCCTGCCAGACCCCTGGCTCTAGGAGGCTGCCCAGGCGGCACTGCCAACAGCCCCCAGGTGCTGGCTAGCCGCAGCGGCCGGCCACGGAGGGAGCACACACACCTGCGGGTGTCACCGGGCCACACACACGGACATCCCCGCGCTTCCCTGCGTTGCAAATAGGCCCCCCGGGAAGCCCCGCCCGCCATAGGGCCTTGGCGGGCGGGGCCGAAGCACGGTGGGTGAGTGGGGAGGGCTGCTGCTGGCACACACCCACTCCTGAAGCCCATTGGGGTACGTCCAAGGGCGATGAGCTCGGAGCTGGGCCACGGGCTGTCCCAGCAGGGCCTCCCGGGAGTGTGGACCGATACGCACGCGGGCCCTCCAGTGTTGCCTAAAGGCCCGGGCGGCCTAGCCCTCTTGCGGCAACCGGCACCTGCTGGGTTCCCGCCACCAACCTTGGGCCGGGATGAGGTGCCACCTTGTGCGTGGAAGCCCCGCCCACAGGCAAGAAGCCCCCAAGGCCCACGGGCGCGCCCGACCCTGCAGCTCCGCTGCAGTCCCAGGGAACCAGATGTCTGATTGGGCAACCCCCACTGCTCAAGCCTCCGCTGCCAGTACCCCGAAGGGCTAGTGGCGGCTGTGCCTCAGCTGCCAGCCTCCCTGCCTACCTCTAGTCGGGCACTGCATGCCACACAGCCACTTGTGTCCCCTGTGTCCCTCCCTGGAGGCCGCAGCGCGTTTTGGGTTTTGGCGCGGACGGGCCCCTCTCGGCTTCCGTAGTCCATTTGCCCCCGGAGCCTTCCAGACCCCTGGCTCTAGGAGGCTGCCCAGGCGGCGCTGCCAACAGCCCCCAGGTGCTGGCTATCCGCAGCGGCCGGCCACGGGGGGAGCACACACACCTGCGGGTGTCCCCGGGCCGCACACACGGACTGCCCCGCGCTTCCTGGCGTTGCAAATAGGCCCCCCGGGAAGCCCCGCCCGCCCTAGGGGCTTGTCGGGCGGGGCCGAGCATGGTGGGTGAGTGGGGAGGGCTGCTGCTGGCACACACCCACTCCTGAAGCCCACTAGGGTACGGTCCAAGGGCGATGAGCTCGGAGCTCGGTCAGAGCTTTCCCAGCAGAGCTTTCTGAGAGTGGACGGACACGCCCGCGCGCGATCAGGTGTTGCGGGCAGGCCACGGGGGCCAGCCCTGCTGAGTCTCCGAGCGCCACCTGTGTTCCTGCCACCACCCTTGGGCCGGGATGAGGTGCCACCTTGTGCGTAGAAGCCCTGCACACAGGCAAGAAGCCCTCCAGGCCCGCGGCACACCCGACCCTGGAGCCCCCTGGCCGGATGCAGACGCAGGGAACGGGGGTTCTGAGTAGGCAGGCCCCATTCCCGCAGCATCCACGGGCAGTTCCCCGAAGGGCTGACACCTGCTGCACCTCAGCAGCCAGCCAACCTCCCTCCCTCTGGTCGGGCACTGCAAGCCACACAGCCACTTGTGTCCCCTGTGTCCCTGGAGGCCGCAGCGCGTTTTGGGTTTTGGCGCGGACGGGCCGCTCTCGGCTTCCGTAGTCCATTTGCCCCCGGAGCCTGCCAGACCCCTGGCTCTAGGAGGCTGCCCAGGCGGCGCTGCCAACAGCCCCCAGGTGCTGGCTAGCCGCAGCGGCCGGCCACGGGGCGAGCACACACAGCTGCGGGTGTCCCCGGGCCGCACACACGGACTGCCCCGCGCCTCCCCGGCTTGCAAATAGGGCCCCCGGGAAGCCTCGCCCGCCCTAGGGGCTTGTCGGGTGGGGCCGATGCACGGTGGGTGAGTGGGGATGGCTGCTGCTGGCACACACCCACTCCTGAAGCCCACTGGGATACGGTCCAAGGGCGATGAGCTCGGAGCTCGGGCACGGGCTGTCCCCGCAGGGCCTCCCGAGGGTGGACCGATACCCCCGCCGGCCCCCCTAAAGGCTCGGGGGCCTAGCCCTCTTGCGTCCCCCAGCACCTGCCGGGTTCCCGCCACCACCCTTGGGCCGGGATGAGGTGCCACCTTGTGCGTGGAAGCCCCGCCCACAGGCAAGAAGCCCCCAAGGCCCGCGGGCGCGCCCGACCCTGCAGCCCCGCTGCAGCCCCAGGGAACGGGATGTCTGAGTGGGCAGCCCCCACTGCCCAAGCCTCCGCTGGCAGTTCCCCGAAGGGCTGGTGGCGGCTGCGCCTCCGCAGCCAGCCTCCCTCCCTCCTTCCCTGCCTCCCTCTGGTCGGGCACTGCAAGCCACACAGCCACTTGTGTCCCCTGTGTCCCTCCCTGGAGGCCGCAGCGCGTTTTGGGTTTTGGCGCGGACGGGCCCCTCTCGGCTTCCGTAGTCCATTTGCCCCCGGAGCCTGCCAGACCCCTGGCTCTAGGAGGCTGCCCAGGCGGCGCTGCCAACAGCCCCCAGGTGCTGGCTAGCCGCAGCGGCCGGCCACGGAGGGAGCACACACAGCTGCGGGTGTCCCCGGGCCGCACACACGGACTGCCCCGCGCTTCCCGGCATTGCAAATAGGCCCCCCGGGAAGACCCGCTCGGCCTAGGGGCTTGTCGGGCGGGGCCGACGCACGGTGGGTGAGTGGGGAGGGCTGCTGCTGGCACACACCCACTCCTGAAGCCCACTGGGGCGGTCCAAGGGCGATGAGCTCGGAGCTCGGTCAGGGCTGTCCCAGCAGAGCTTTCTGAGGGTGGACGGACACGCCCGCGGGCAATCAGGTGTTGCGGGTAGGCCCCGGGGGCGGGCCCTGCTGAGTCCCCGAGCACCACCTGGGTTCCTGCCACCACCCTTGGGCCGGGATGAGGTGCCACCTTGTGCTTAGAAGCCCTGCACACAGGCAAGAAGCTCCCCAGGCCCGCAGCGCACCCGACCCTGGAGCCCCCTGGCCGGATGCAGCCACAGGGAACGGGGGTTATGAGTTGGCAGGCCCCATTCCCGAAGCAACCACGGGCAATTCCCGAAGGGCTGACACCTGCTGCGCCTCAGCAGCCAGCCAACCTCCCTCCCTCTGGTCGGGCACTGCAAGCCACACAGCCACTTGTGTCCCCTGTGTCCCTCCCAGGAGGCCGCAGCGCGTTTTGGGTTTTGGCGCGGACGGGCCCCTCTCGGCTTCCGTAGTCCATTTGCCCCCAGAGCCTGCCAGACCCCTGGCTCTAGGAGGCTGCCCAGGCGGCACTGCCAACAGCCCCCAGGTGCTGGCTAGCCGCAGCGGCCGGCCACGGAGGGAGCACACACACCTGCGTGTGTCACCGGGCCACACACACGGACATCCCCGCGCTTCCCTGCGTTGCAAATAGGCCCCCCGGGAAGCCCCGCCCGCCATAGGGCCTTGGCGGTCGGGGCCGAAGCACGGTGGGTGAGTGGGGAGGGCTGCTGCTGGCACACACCAACTCCTGAAGCCCATTGGGGTACGTCCAAGGGCGATGAGCTCGGAGCTGGGCCACGGGCTGTCCCAGCAGGGCCTCCCGGGAGTGTGGACCGATACGCACGCGGGCCCTCCAGTGTTGCCTAAAGGCCCGGGCGGCCTAGCCCTCTTGCGGCAACCGGCACCTGCTGGGTTCCCGCCACCACCCTTTGGCCGGGATGAGGTGCCACCTTGTGCGTGGAAGCCCCGCCCCCAGGCAAGAAGCCCCCAAGGCCCACGGGCGCGCCCGACCCTGCAGCTCCGCTGCAGTCCCAGGGAACCAGATGTCTGATTGGGCAACCCCCACTGCTCAAGCCTCCGCTGCCAGTACCCCGAAGGGCTAGTGGCGGCTGTGCCTCAGCTGCCAGCCTCCCTGCCTACCTCTAGTCGGGCACTGCATGCCACACAGCCACTTGTGTCCCCTGTGTCCCTCCCTGGAGGCCGCAGCGCGTTTTGGATTTTGTCACGGACGGGCCCCTCTCGGCTTCCGTAGTCCATTTGCCCCCGGAGCCTTCCAGACCCCTGGCTCTAGGAGGCTGCCCAGGCGGCGCTGCCAACAGCCCCCAGGTGCTGGCTATCCGCAGCGGCCGGCCACGGGGGGAGCACACACACCTGCGGGTGTCCCCGGGCCGCACACACGGACTGCCCCGCGCTTCCCAGCGTTGCAAATAGGCCCCCCGGGAAGCCCCGCCCGCCCTAGGGGCTTGTCGGGTGGGGCCGAGCATGGTGGGTGAGTGGGGAGGGCTGCTGCTGGCACACACCCACTCCTGAAGCCCACTGGGCCGGTCCAAGGGCGATGAGCTCGGAGCTCGGTCATATCTGTCCCAGCAGAGCTTTCTGAGAGTGGACGGACACGCCCGCGCGCGATCAGGTGTTGCGGGCAGGCCCCGGGGGCCAGCCCTGCTGAGTCTCCGAGCGCCACCTGTGTTCCTGTCACCACCCTTGGGCCGGGATGAGGTGCCACCTTGTGCGTAGAAGCCCTGCACACAGGCAAGAAGCCCTCCAGGCCCGCGGCGCACCCGACCCTGGAGCCCCCTGACTGGATGCAGCCACAGGGAACGGGGGTTCTGAGTAGGCAGGCCCCATTCCCGCAGCATCCACGGGCAGTTCCCCGAAGGGCTGACACCTGCTGCGCCTCAGCAGCCAGCCTCCCTCCCTCCCTCCCTGCCTCCCTCTTGTCGGGCACTGCAAGCCATACAACCACTTGTGTCCCCTGTGTCCCTGGAGGCCGCAGCGCGTTTTGGGTTTTGGCGCGGACGGGCCCCTCTCGGCTTCCGTAGTCCATTTGCCCCCGGAGCCTGCCAGACCCCTGGCTCTAGGAGGCTGCCCAGGCGGCGCTGCCAACAGCCCCCAGGTGCTGGCTAGCCGCAGCGGCCGGCCACGGGGCGAGCACACACAGCTGCGGGTGTCCCGGCGCCTCCCAGGCTTGCAAATAGGGCCCCCGGGAAGCCTCGCCCGCCCTAGGGGCTTGTCGGGCGGGGCCGATGCACGCTGGGTGAGTGGGGAGGGCTGCTGCTGGCACACACCCACTCCTGAAGCCCACTGGGGTACGGTCCAAGGGCGATGAGCTCGGAGCTCGGGCAAGGGCTGTCCCCACAGGGCCTCCCGAGGGTGGACCGATACCCCCGCCGGCCCCCCTAAAGGCCCGGGGGCCTAGCCCTCTTGCGTCCCCCAGCACCTGCCGGGTTCCCGCCACCACCCTTGGGCCGGGATGAGGTGCCACCTTGTGTGTGGAACCCCCGCCCACAGGCAAGAAGCCCCCAAGGCCCGCGGGCGCGCCCGACCCTGCAGCCCCGCTGCAGCCCCAGGGAACGGGATGTCTGAGTGGGCAGCCCCACTGCCCAAGCCTCCGCTGGCAGTTCCCCGAAGGGCTGGTGGCGGCTACGCCTCAGCAGCCAGCCTCCCTCCCTCCCTCCCTGCCTCCCTCTGGTCGGGCACTGCAAGCCACACAGCCACTTGCGTCCCCTGTGTCCCTGGAGGCCGCAGCGCGTTTTGGGTTTTGGCGCGGACGGGCCCCTCTCGGCTTCCGTAGTCCATTTGCCCCCGGAGCCTGCCAGACCCCTGGCTCTAGGAGGCTGCCCAGGCGGCGCTGCCAACAGCCCCCAGGTGCTGGCTAGTCGCAGCGGCCGGCCACGGGGCGAGCACACACAGCTGCGGGTGTCCCCGGGCCGCACACACGGACTGCCCCGCGCCTCCCCGGCTTGCAAATAGGGCCCCCGGGAAGCCTCGCCCGCCCTAGGGGCTTGTCGGGCGGGGCCGATGCACGCTGGGTGAGTGCGGAGGGCTGCTGCTGGCACACACCCACTCCTGAAGCCCACTGGGGTACGGTCCAAGGGCGATGAGCTCGCAGCTCGGGCACGGGCTGTCCCCGCAGGGCCTCCCGAGGGTGGACCGATACCCCCGCCGGCCCCCCTAAAGGCCCGGGGGCCTAGCCCTCTTGCGTCCCCCAGCACCTGCCGGGTTCCCGCCACCACCCTTGGGCCGGGATGAGGTGCCACCTTGTGCGTGGAAACCCCGCCCACAGGCAAGAAGCCCCCAAGGCCCGCGGGCGCGCCCGACCCTGCAGCCCCGCTGCAGCCCCAGGGAACGGGATGTCTGAGTGGGCAGCCCCCACTGCCCAAGCCTCCGCTGGCAGTTCCCCGAAGGGCTGGTGGCGGCTGCGCCTCAGCAGCCAGCCTCCCTCCCTCCCTCCCTGCCTCCCTCTGGTCGGGCACTGCAAGCCACACAGCCACTTGTGTCCCCTGTGTCCCTGGAGGCCGCAGCGCGTTTTGGGTTTTGGCGCGGACGGGCCCCCTCTCGGCTTCCGTAGTCCATTTGCCCCCGGAGCCTGCCAGACCCCTGGCTCTAGGAGGCTGCCCAGGCGGCGCTGCCAACAGCCCCCAGGTGCTGGCTAGCCGCAGCGGCTGGCCACAGGGCGAGCACACACAGCTGCGGGTGTCCCCGGGCCGCACACACGGACTGCCCCGCGCCTCCCCGGCTTGCAAATAGGGCCCCCGGGAAGCCTCGCCCGCCCTAGGGGCTTGTCGAGCGGGGCCGATGCACGCTGGGTGAGTGCGGAGGGCTGCTGCTGGCACACACCCACTCCTGAAGCCCACTGGGGTACGGTCCAAGGGCGATGAGCTCGGAGCTCGGGCACGGGCTGTCCCCGCAGGGCCTCCCGAGGGTGGACCGATACCCCCGCCAGCCCCCTAAAGGCCCGGGGGCCTAGCCCTCTTGCATCCCCCAGCACCTGCCGGGTTCCCGCAACCACCCTTGGGCCGGGATGAGGTGCCACCTTGTGCGTGGAAGCCCCGCCCACAGGCAAGAAGCCCCCAAGGCCCGCGGGCGCGCCCGACCCTGCAGCCCCGCTGCAGCCCCAGGGAACGGGATGTCTGAGTGGGCAGCCCCCACTGCCCAAGCCTCCGCTGGCAGTCCCCCGAAGGGCTGGTGGCGGCTGCGCCTCAGCAGCCAGCCTCCCTCCCTCCCTCCCTGCCTCCCTCTGGTCGGGCACTGCAAGCCACACAGCCACTTGTGTCCCCTGTGTCCCTGGAGGCCGCAGCGCGTTTTGGGTTTTGGCACGGACGGGCCCCTCTCGGCTACCGTAGTCCATTTGCCCACGGAGCCTGCCCTACCCCTGGCTCTAGGAGGCTGCCCAGGTGGCGCTGCCAACAGCCCCCAGGTGCTGGCTAGCCGCAGCGGCCGGCCACAGGGCGAGCACACACACCTGCGGGTGTCCCGGCGCCTCCCCGGCTTGCAAATAGGGCCCCCGGGAAGCCTCGCCCGCCCTAGGGGCTTGTCGGGCGGGGCCGATGCACGGTGGGTGAGTGGGGAGGGCTGCTGCTGGCACACACCCACTCCTGAAGCCCACTGGGGTACGGTCCAAGGGCGATGAGCTCGGAGCTCGGGCACGGGCTGTCCCCGCACGGCCTCCCGATGGTGGACCGATACCCCCGCCGGGCCCCCTAAAGGCCCGGGGGCCTAGCCCTCTTGCGTCCCCCAGCACCTGCCGGGTCCCCGCCACCAACCTTGGGCCGGGATGAGGTACCACCTTGTGCGTGGAAGCCCCGCCCTCAGGCAAGAAGCCCCCAAGGCCCGCGGGCGCGCCCGACCCTGCAGCCCCGCTGCAGCCCCAGGGAACGGGATGTCTGAGTGGGCAGCCCCCACTGCCCAAGCCTCCGCTGGCAGTTCCCCGAAGGGCTGGTGGCAGCTGCGCTTCAGCAGCCAGCCTCCCTCCCTCCCTGCCTGCCTCCCTCTGGTCGGGCACTGCAAGCCACACAGCCACTTGTGTCCCCTGTGTCCCTGGAGGCCGCAGCGCGTTTTGGGTTTTGGCGCGGACGGGCCCCTCTCGGCTTCCGTAGTCCATTTGCCCCCGGAGCCTGCCAGACCCCTGGCTCTAGGAGGCTGCCCAGGCGGCGCTGCCAACAGCCCCCAGGTGCTGGCTAGCCGCAGCGGCCGGCCACGGGGCGAGCACACACAGCTGCGGGTGTCCCCGGGCCGCACACACGGACTGCCCCGCGCCTCCCCGGCTTGCAAATAGGGCCCCCGGGAAGCCTGGCCTGCCCTAGGGGCTTGTTAGGCGGGGCCGATGCACGCTGGGTGAGTGGGGAGGGCTGCTGCTGGCACACACCCACTCCTGAAGCCCACTGGGGTACGGTCCAAGGGCGATGAGCTCGGAGCTCGGGTACGGGCTGTCCCCGCAGGGCCTCCCGAGGGTGGACCGATACCCCCGCCGGCCCCCCTAAAGGCCCGGGGGCCTAGCCCTCTTGCGTCCCCCAGCACCTGCCGGGTTCTCGCCACCACCCTTGGGCCGGGATGAGGTGCCACATTGTGTGTGGAAGCCCCGCCCACAGGCAAGAAGCCCCCAAGGCCCGTGGGCGCGCCCGACCCTGCAGCCCACTGCAGCCCCAGGAAATGGTATGTCTCAGTGGGCAGCCCCCACTGCCCAAGCCTCCGCTGGCAGTTCCCCGAAGGGCTGGTGGCGGCTGTGCCTCAGCAGCCAGCCTCCCTCCCTCCCTCCCTGCCTCCCTCTGGTCGGGCACTGCAAGCCACACAGCCACTTGTGTCCCCTGTGTCCCTGGAGGCCGCAGCGCATTTTGGGTTTTGGCGCGGACGGGCCCCTCTCGGCTTCCGTAGTCCATTTGCCCCCGGAGCCTGCCAGAACCCTGGCTCTAGGAGGCTGCCCAGGCGGCGCTGCCAACAGCCCCCAGGTGCTGGCTAGCCGCAGCGGCCGGCCACAGGGCGAGCACACACAGCTGCGGGTGTCCCCGCGCCTCCCCGGCTTGCAAATAGGGCCCCCGGAAGCCTCGCCCGCCCTAGGGGCTTGTCGGGCGGGGCCGATGCACGGTGGGTGAGTGCGGAGGGCTGCTGCTGGCACACACCCACTCCTGAAGCCCACTGGGGTACGGTCCAAGGGCGATGAGCTCGGAGCTCGGGCACGGGTTGTCCCTGCAGAGCCTCCCGAGGGTGGACCGATACCCCCGCCGGCCCCCCTAAAGGCCCGGGGGCCTAGCCCTCTTGCGTCCCCCAGCACCTGCCGGGTTCCCTCCACCACCCTTGGGCCGGGATGAGGTGCCACCTTGTGTGTGGAAGCCCCGCCCACAGGCAAGAAGCCCCCAAGGCCCGCGGGCGCGCCCGACCCTGCAGCCCCGCTGCAGCCCCAGGGAACGGGATGTCTGAGTGGGCAGCCCCCACTGCCCAAGCCTCCGCTGGCAGTTCCCCGAAGGGCTGGTGGCGGCTACGCCTCAGCAGCCAGCCTCCCTCCCTCCCTCCCTGCCTCCCTCTGGTCGGGCACTGCAAGCCACACAGCCACTTGCGTCCCCTGTGTCCCTGGAGGCCACAGCGCGTTTTGGGTTTTGGCGCGGACGGGCCCCTCTCGGCTTCCGTAGTCCATTTGCCCCCGGAGCCTGCCAGACCCTTGGCTCTAGGAGGCTGCCCAGGCGGCGCTGCCAACAGCCCCCAGGTGCTGGCTAGCCGCAGCGGCCGGCCACGGGGTGAGCACACACAGCTGCGGGTGTCCCCGGGCCGCACACACGGACTGCCCCGCGCCTCCCCGGCTTGCAAATAGGGCCCCCGGGAAGCCTCGCCCGCCCTAGGGGCTTGTCGGGCGGGGCCGATGCACGGTGGGTGAGTGGGGAGGGATGCTGCTGGCACACACCCACTCCTGAAGCCCACTGGGGTACGGTCCAAGGGCGATGAGCTCGGAGCTCGGGCACGGGCTGTCCCCGCAGGGCCTCCCGAGGGTGGACCGATACCCCCGCCGGCCCCCCTAAAGGCCCGGGGGCCTAGCCCTCTTGCGTCCCCCAGCACCTGCCGGGTTCCCGCCACCACCCTTGGGCCGGGATGAGGTGCCACCTTGTGCGTGGAAGCCCCGCCCACAGGCAAGAAGCCCCCAAGGCCCGCGGGCGCGCCCGACCCTGCAGCCCCGCTGCAGCCCCAGGGAACGGGATGTCTGAGTGGGCAGCCCCCACTGCCCAAGCCTCCGCTGGCAGTTCCCCGAAGGGCTGGTGGCGGCTGCGCCTCAGCAGCCAGCCTCCCTCCCTCCCTCCCTGCCTCCCTCTGGTCGGGCACTGCAAGCCACACAGCCACTTACGTCCCCTGTGTCCCTGGAGGCCGCAGCGCGTTTTGGGTTTTGGCGCGCACGGGCCCCTCTCGGCTTCCGTAGTCCATTTGCCCCCGGAGCCTGCCAGACCCCTGGCTCTAGGAGGCTGCCCAGGCGGCGCTGCCAACAGCCCCCAGGTGCTGGCTAGCCGCAGCGGCCGGCCACGGGGCGAGCACACACAGCTGCGGGTGTCCCCGGGCCGCACACACGGACTGCCCTGCGCCTCCCCGGCTTGCAAATAGGGCCCCCGGGAAGCCTCGCCCGCCCTAGGGGCTTGTCGGGCGGGGCCGATGCACGGTGGGTGAGTGGGGAGGGATGCTGCTGGCACACACCCACTCCTGAAGCCCACTGGTGTACGGTCCAAGGGCGATGAGCTCGGAGCTCGGGCACGGGCTGTCCCCGCAGGGCCTCCCGAGGGTGGACCGATACCCCCGCCGCCCCCCCTAAAGGCCCGGGGGCCTAGCCCTCTTGCGTCCCCCAGCACCTGCCGGGTTCCCGCCAGCACCCTTGGGCCGGGATGAGGTGCCACCTTGTGCGTGGAAGCCCCGCCCACAGGCAAGAAGCCCCCAAGGCCCGCGGGCGCGCCCGACCCTGCAGCCCCGCTGCAGCCCCAGGGAACGGGATGTCTGAGTGGGCAGCCCCCACTGCCCAAGCCTCCGCTGGCAGTTCCCCCAAGGGCTGGTGGCGGCTGCGCCTCAGCAGCCAGCCTCCCTCCCTCCCTCCCTGCCTCCCTCTGGTCGGGCACTGCAAGCCACACAGCCACTTGTGTCCCCTGTGTCCCTGGAGGCCGCAGCGCGTTTTGGGTTTTGGCGCGGACGGGCCCCTCTCGGCTTCCGTAGTCCATTTGCCCCCGGAGCCTGCCAGACCCCTGGCTCTAGGAGGCTGCCCAGGCGGCGCTGCCAACAGCCCCCAGGTGCAGGCTAGCCGCAGCGGCCGGCCACGGGGCGAGCACACACAGCTGCGGTTGTCCCCTGGCCGCACACACGGACTGCACCGCGCCTCCCCGGCTTGCAAATAGGGCCCCCGGGAAGCCTCGCCCGCCCTAGGGGCTTGTCGGGCGAGGCCGATGCACGGTGGGTGAGAGGGAAGGGCTGCTGCTGGCACACACCCACTCCTGAAGCCCACTGGGGTACGGTCCAAGGGCGATGAGCTCGGAGCTCGGGCACGGGCTGTCCCCGCAGGGCCTCCCGAGGGTGGACCGATACCCCCGCCGGCCCCCCTAAAGGCCCGGGGGCCTAGCCCTCTTGCGTCCCCCAGCACCTGCCGGGTTCCCGCCACCACCCTTGGGCCGGGATGAGGTGCCACCTTGTGCGTGGAAGCCCCGCCCACAGGCAAGAAGCCCCCAAGGCCCGCGGGCGCGCCCGACCCTGCAGCCCCGCTGCAGCCCCAGGGAACGGGATGTCTGAGTGGGCAGCCCCCACTGCCCAAGCCTCCGCTGGCAGTTCCCCGAAGGGCTGGTGGCGGCTGCGCCTCAGCAGCCAGCCTCCCTCCCTCCCTCCCTGCCTCCCTCTGGTCGGGCACTGCAAGCCACACAGCCACTTGTGTCCCCTGTGTCCCTGGAGGCCGCAGCGCGTTTTGGGTTTTGGCGCGGACGGGCCCCTCTCGGCTTCCGTAGTCCATTTGCCCCCGGAGCCTGCCAGACCCCTGGCTCTAGGAGGCTGCCCAGGCGGCGCTGCCAACAGCCCCCAGGTTCTGGCTAGCCGCAGCGGCCGGCTACGGGGCGAGCACACACAGCTGCGGGTGTCCCCGGGCCGCACACACGGACTGCCCCGTGCCTACCTGGCTAGCAAATAGGCCCCCGGGAAGCCTCGCTCGCCCTAGGAGCTTGTCGGGCGGGGCCGATGCACGGTGGGTGAGAGGGGTGGGCTGCTGCTGGCACACACCCACTCCTGAAGCCCACTGGGGTAGGGTCCAAGGGCGATGAGCTCGGAGCTCGGGCATGGGCTGTCCCCGCAGGGCCTCCCGAGGGTGGACCAATACCCTCGCCGGCCCCCCTAAAGGCCCGGGGGCCTAGCCCTCTTGCGTCCCCCAGCACCTGCCAGGTTCCCGCCACCACCCTTGGGCCGCGATGAGGTGCCACATTGTGTGTGGAAGCCCCGCCCACAGGCAAGAAGCCCCCAAGACCCGCGGGCGCGCCCGACCCTGCAGCCCCGCTGCATCCCCAGGGAACGGGATGTCTGAGTGGGCAGCCCCCACTGCCCAAGCCTCCGCTGGCAGTTCCCCGAAGGGCTGGTGGCGGCTACGCCTCAGCAGCCAGCCTCCCTCCCTCCCTCCCTGCCTCCCTCTGGTCGGGCACTGCAAGCCACACAGCCACTTGTGTCCCCTGTGTCCCTGGAGGCCGCAGCGCGTTATGGGTTTTGGCGCGGATGGGCCCCTCTCGGCCTCCGTAGTCCATTTGCCCCCGGAGCCTGCCAGACCCCTGGCTCTAGGAGGCTGCCCAGGCGGCGCTGCCAACAGCCCCCAGGTGCTGGCTAGCCGCAGCGGCCGGCCACAGGGCGAGCACACACAGCTGCGGGTGTCCCCGGGCCGCACACACGGACTGCCCCGCGCCTCCCCGGCTTGCAAATAGGGCCCCCGGGAAGCCTCGCCCGCCCTAGGGGCTTGTCGGGCGGGGCCGATGCATGCTGGGTGAGTGGGGAGGGCTGCTGCTGGCACACACCCACTCCTGAAGCCCACTGGGGTAGGGTCCAAGGGCGATGAGCTCGGAGCTCGGGCACGGGCTGTCCCCGCAGGGCCTCCCGAGGGTGGACCGATACCCCCGCCGGCCCCCCTAAAGGCCCGGGGGCCTAGCCCTCTTGCGTCCCCCAGCACCTGCCGGGTTCCCGCCACCACCCTTGGGCCGGGATGAGGTGCCACCTTGTGCGTGGAAGCCCCGCCCACAGGCAAGAAGCCCCCAAGGCCCGCGGGCACGCCCGACCCTGCAGCCCCGCTGCAGCCCCAGGGAACGGGATGTCTGAGTGGGCAGCCCCCACTGCCCAAGCCTCCGCTGGCAGTTCCCCGAAGGGCTGGTGGCGGCTGCGCCTCAGCAGCCAGCCTCCCTCCCTCCCTCCCTGCCTCCCTCTGGTCGGGCACTGCAAGCCACACAGCCACTTGCGTCCCCTGTGTCCCTGGAGGCCGCTGCACGTTTTGGGTTTTGGCGCGGACGGGCCCCTCTCGGCTTCCGTAGTCCATTTGCCCCCGGAGCCTGCCAGACCCCTGGCTCTAGGAGGCTGCCCAGGCGGCGCTGCCAACAGCCCCCAGCTGCTGGCTAGCCGCAGCGGCCGGCCACGGGGCGAGCACACACAGCTGCGGGTGTCCCCGGGCCGCACACACGGACTGCCCCGCGCCTCCCCGGCTTGCAAATAGGCCCCCGGGAAGCCTCGCCCGCCCTAGGGTCTTGTTGGGCGGGGCCGATGCACGGTGGGTGAGAGGGGAGGGCTGCTGCTGGCACACACCCACTCCTGAAGCCCACTGTGGTACGGTCCAAGGGCGATGAGCTCAGAGCTCGGGCACGGGCTGTCCCCGCAGGGCCTCCCGAGGGTGGACCGATACCCCCGCCGGCCCCCCTAAAGGCCCGGGGGCCTAGCCCTCTTGCGTCCCCCAGCACCTGCCGGGTTCCCGCCACCACCCTTGGGCCGGGATGAGGTGCCACCTTGTGCGTGGAAGCCCCGCCCACAGGCAAGAAGCCCCCAAGACCCGCGGGCGCGCCCGACCCTGCAGCCCCGCTGCAGCCCCAGGGAACGGGATGTCTGAGTGGGCAGCCCCCACTGCCCAAGCCTCCGCTGGCAGTTCCCCGAAGGGCTGGTGGCGGCTGCGCCTCAGCAGCCAGCCTCCCTCCCTCCCTCCCTGCCTCCCTCTGGTCGGGCACTGCAAGCCACACAGCCACTTGCGTCCCCTGTGTCCCTGGAGGCCGCAGCGCGTTTTGGGTTTTGGCGCGGACGGGCCCCTCTCGGCTTCCGTAGTCCATTTGCCCCCGGAGCCTGCCAGACCCCTGGCTCTAGGAGGCTGCCCAGGCGGCGCTGCCAACAGCCCCCAGGTGCTGGCTAGCCGCAGCGGCCGGCCACGGGGCGAGCACACACAGCTGCGGGTGTCCCCGGGCCGCACACACGGACTGCCCCGCGCCTACCCGGCTTGCAAATAGGCCCCCGGGAAGCCTCGCCCGCCCTAGGAGCTTGTCGGGCGGGGCCGATGCACGGTGGGTGAGAGGGGTGGGCTGCTGCTGGCACACACCCACTCCTGAAGCCCACTGGGGTACGGTCCAAGGGCGATGAGCTCGGAGCTCGGGCACGGGCTGTCCCCGCAGGGCCTCCCGAGGGTGGACCAATACCCCCGCCGGCCCCCCTAAAGGCCCGGGGGCCTAGCCCACTTGCGTCCCCCAGCACCTGCCTGGTTCCCGCCACCACCCTTTTGCCGGGATGAGGTGCCACCTTGTGTGTGGAAGCCCCGACAACAGGCAAGAAGCCCCCAAGACCCGCGGGCGCGCCCGACCCTGCAGCCCCGCTGCAGCCCCAGGGAACGGGATGTCTGAGTGGGCAGCCCCCACTGCCCAAGCCTCCGCTGGCAGTTCCCCGAAGGGCTGGTGGCGGCTACGCCTCAGCAGCCAGCCTCCCTCCCTCCCTCCCTGCCTCCCTCTGGTCGGGCACTGCAAGCCACACAGCCACTTGCGTCCCCTGTGTCCCTGGAGGCCGCAGCGCGTTTTGGGTTTTGGCGCGCACGGGCCCCTCTCGGCTTCCGTAGTCCATTTGCCCCCGGAGCCTGCCAGACCCCTGGCTCTAGGAGGCTGCCCAGGCGGCGCTGCCAACAGCCCCCAGGTGCTGGCTAGCCGCAGCGGCCGGCCACGGGGCGAGCACACACAGCTGCGGGTGTCCCCGGGCCGCACACACGGACTGCCCCGCGCCTCCCCGGCTTGCAAATAGGGCCCCCGGGAAGCCTCGCCCGCCCTAGGGGCTTGTCGGGCGGGGCCGATGCACGCTGGGTGAGTGGGGAGGGCTGCTGCTGGCACACACCCACTCCTGAAGCCCACTGGGGTACGGTCCAAGGGCGATGAGCTCGGAGCTCGGGCACGGGCTGTCCCCGCAGGGCCTCCCGAGGGTGGACCGATACCCCCGCCGGCCCCCCTAAAGGCCCGGGGGCCTAGCCCTCTTGCGTCCCCCAGCACCTGCCGGGTTCCCGCCACCACCCTTGGGCCGGGATGAGGTGCCACCTTGTGTGTGGAAGCCCCGCCCACAGGCAAGAAGCCCCCAAGGCCGACGGGCACGCCCGACACTGCAGCCCAATGCAGCCCCAGGGAATGGGATGTCTGAGTGGGCAGCCCCCACTGCCCAAGCCTCCGCTGGCAGTTCCCCGAAGGGCTGGTGGCGGCTGCGCCTCAGCAGCCAGCCTCCCTCCCTCCCTCCCTGCCTCCCTCTGGTCGGCCACTGCAAGCCACACAGCCACTTGTGTCCCCTGTGTCCCTGGAGGCCGCAGCGCGTTTTGGGTTTTGGCGCGGATGGGCCCCTCTCGGCTTCCGTAGTCCATTTGCCCCCGGAGCCTGCCAGACCCCTGGCTCTAGGAGGCTGCCCAGGCGGCGCTGCCAACAGCCCCCAGGTGCTGGCTAGCCTTGTCCCTGGAGGCTGCAACGGGTTTTGGGTTTTGGTGCGGACGGGCCCCTCTCGGCATCCGTAGTCCATTTGCCCCCGGAGCCTGCCAGAACCCTGGCTCTAGGAGGCTGCCCAGGCGGCGCTGCCAACAGCCCCCAGGTGCTGGCTAGCCAGAGCGGCTGGCCACGGGGCGAGCACACACAGCTGCGGGTGTCCCCGGGCCGCACACACGGACTGCCCCGCGCCTCCCCGGCTTGCAAATAGGGCCCCCGGGAAGCCTCAACCGCCCTAGGGGCTTGTCGGGCGGGGCCGATGCACGCTGGGTGAGTGGGGAGGGCTGCTGCTGGCACACACCCACTCCTGAAGCCCACTGGGGTACGGTCCAAGGGCGATGAGCTCGGAGCTCGGGCACGGGCTGTCCCCGCAGGGCCTCCCGAGGGTGGACCGATACCCCCGCCGGCCCCCCTAAAGGCCCGGGGGCCTAGCCCTCTTGCGTCCCCCAGCACCTGCCGGGTTCCCGCCACCACCCTTGGGCCGGGATGAGGTGCCACCTTGTGCGTGGAAGCCCCGCCCACAGGCAAGAAGCCCCCAAGGCCCGCGGGCGCGCCCGACCCTGCAGCCCCGCTGCAGCCCCAGGGAACGGGATGTCTGAGTGGGCAGCCCCCACTGCCCAAGCCTCTGCTGGCAGTTCCCCGAAGGGCTGGTGGCGGCTGCGCCTCAGCAGCCAGCCTCCCTCCCTCCCTCCCTGCCTCCCTCTGGTCGGGCACTGCAAGCCACACAGCCACTTGTGTCCCCTGTGTCCCTGGAGGCCGCAGCGCGTTTTGGGTTTTGGCGCGGACGGGCCCCTCTCGGCTTCCGTAGTCCATTTGCCACCGGAGCCTGCCAGACCCCTGGCTCTAGGAGGCTGCCCAGGCGGCGCTGCCAACAGCCCCCAGGTGCTGGCTAGCCGCAGCGGCCGGCCACGGGGCGAGCACACACAGCTGCGGGTGTCCCCGGGCCGCACACACGGACTGCCCCGCGCCTCCCCGGCTTACAAATAGGGCCCCCGGGAAGCCTCGCCCGCCCTAGGGGCTTGTGGGGCGTGGCCGATGCACGGTGGGTGAGTGTGGAGGGCTGCTGCTGGCACACACCCACTCCTGAAGCCCACTGGGGTACGGTCCAAGGGCGATGAGCTCGGAGCTCGGGCACGGGCTGTCCCCGCAGGGCCTCCCGAGGGTGGACCGATATCCCCGCCGGCCCCCCTAAAGGCCCGGGGGCCTAGCCCTCTTGCGTCCCCCAGCACCTGCCGGGTTCCCGCCACCACCCTTGGGCCGGGATGAGGTGCCACCTTGTGCGTGGAGGCCCCGCCCACAGGCACGAAGCCCCCAAGGCCCGCGGGCGCGCCCGACCCTGCAGCCCCGCTGCAGCCCCAGGGAACAGGATGTCTGAGTGGGCAGCCCCCACTGCAAAAGCCTCCGCTGGCAGTTCCACGAAGGGCTGGTGGCGGCTGCGCCTCAGCAGCCAGCCTCCCTCCCTCCCTCCCTGCCTCCCTCTGGTCGGGCACTGCAAGCCACACAGCCACTTGTGTCCCCTGTGTCCCTGGAGGCCGCAGTGCGTTTTGGGTTTTGGCGCGGACGGGCCCCTCTCGGCTTCCGTAGTCCATTTGCCCCCGGAGCCTGCCAGAACCCTGGCTCTAGGAGGCTGCCCAGGTGGCGCTGCCAACAGCCCCCCGGTGCTGGCTAGCCGCAGCGGCCGGCCACGGGGCGAGCACACACAGCTGCGGGTGTCCCCGGGCCGCACACACGGACTGCCCCGCGCCTCCCCGGCTTGCAAATAGGGCCCCTGGGAAGCCTCGCCGCCCTAGGGGCTTGTCGGGCCGGGCTGATGCACGGTGGGTGAGTGGGGAGGGCTGCTGCTGGCACACACCCACTCCTGAAGCCCACTGGGGTACGGTCCAAGGGCGATGAGCTCGGAGCTCGGGCACGGGCTGTCCCCGCAGGGCCTCCCGAGGGTGGACCGATACCCCCGCCGGCCCCCCTAAAGGCTCAGGGGCCTAGCCCTCTTGCGTCCTCCAGCACCTGCCGGGTTCCCGCCACCACCCTTGGGCCGGGATGAGTTGCCACCTTGTGCGTGGAAGCCCCGCCCACAGGCAAGAAGTCCCCAAGGCCCGCGGGCGCGCCCGACCCTGCAGCCCCGCTGCAGCCCCAGGGAACGGGATGTCTGAGTGGGCAGCCCCCACTGCCCAAGCCTCCGCTGGCAGTTCCCCGAAGGGCTGGTGGTGGCTGCGCCTCAGCAGCCAGCCTCCCTCCCTCCCTCCCTGCCTCCCTCTGGTCGGGCACTGCAAGCCACACAGCCACTTGTGTCCCATGTGTCCCTGGAGGCCGCAGCGCGTTTTGGGTTTTGGCGCGGACGGGCCCCTCTCGGCTTCCGTAGTCCATTTGCCCCCGGAGCCTGCCAGACCCCTGGCTCTAGGAGGCTGCCCAGGCGGCGCTCCCAACAGCCCCCAGGTGCTGGCTAGCCGCAGCGGCCGGCCACGGGGCGAGCACACACAGCTGCGGGTGTCCCCGGGCCGCACACACGGACTGCCCCGCGCCTCCCCGGCTTGCAAATAGGGCCCCCGGGAAGCCTCGCCCGCCCTAGGGGCTTGTCGGGCGGGGCCGATGCACGCTGGGTGAGTGGGGAGGGCTGCTGCTGGCACACACCCACTCCTGAAGCCCACTGGGGTACGGTCCAAGGGCGATGAGCTCGGAGCTCGGGCACGGGCTGTCCCCGCAGGGCCTCCCGAGGGTGGACCGATACCCCCGCCGGCCCCCCTAAAGGCCCGGGGGCCTAGCCCTCTTGCGTCCCCCAGCACCTGCCGGGTTCCCGCCACCACCCTTGGGCCGGGATGAGGTGCCACCTTGTGCGTGGAAGCCCCGCCCACAGGCAAGAAGCCCCCAAGGCCCGCGGGCGCGCCCGACCCTGCAGCCCCGCTGCAGCCCCAGGGAACGGGATGTCTGAGTGGGCAGCCCCCACTGCCCAAGCCTCCGCTGGCAGTTCCCCGAAGGGCTGGTGGCGGCTGCGCCTCAGCAGCCAGCCTCCCTCCCTCCCTCCCTGCCTCCCTCTGGTCGGGCACTGCAAGCCACACAGCCACTTGTGTCCCCTGTGTCCCTGGAGGCCGCAGCGCGTTTTGGGTTTTGGCGCGGACGGGCCCCTCTCGGCTTCCGTAGTCCATTTGCTTCCGGAGCCTGCCAGACCCCTGGCTCTAGGAGGCTGCCCAGGCGGCGCTGCCAACAGCCCCCAGGTGCTGGCTAGCCGCAGCGGCCGGCCACGGGGCGAGGACACACAGCTGCGGGTGTCCCCGGGCCGCACACACGGACTGCCCCGCGCCTCCCCGGCTTGCAAATAGGGCCCCCGTAAGCCTCGGCCGCCCTAGGGGCTTGTCGGGCGGGGCCGATGCACGCTGGGTGAGTGGGGAGGGCTGCTGCTGGCACACACCCACTCCTGAAGCCCACTGGGGTACGGTCCAAGTGCGATGAGCTCGGAGCTCGGGCACGGGCTGTCCCCGCAGGGCCTCCCGAGGGTGGACCGATACCCCCGCCGGCACCCCTAAAGGCCCGGGGGCCTAGCCCTCTTGCGTCCCCCAGCACCTGCCGGGTTCCCGCCACCACCCTTGGGCCGGGATGAGGTGCCACCTTGTGTGTGGAAGCCCCGCCCACAGGCAAGAAGCCCCCAAGGCCGACGGGCACGCCCGACCCTGCAGCCCAATGCAGCCCCAGGGAATGGGATGTCTGAGTGGGCAGCCCCCACTCCCCAAGCCTCCGCTGGCAGTTCCCCGAAGGGCTGGTGGCGGCTGCGCCTCAGCAGCCAGCCTCCCTCCCTCCCTCCCTGCCTCCCTCTGGTCGGGCACTGCAAGCCACACAGCCACTTGTGTCCCCTGTGTCCCTGGAGGCCGCAGCGCGTTTTGGGTTTTGGCGCGGATGGGCCCCTCTCAGCTTCCGTAGTCCATTTGCCCCCGGAGCCTGCCAGACCCCTGGCTCTAGGAGGCTGCCCAGGCGGCGCTGCCAACAGCCCCCAGGTGCTGGCTAGCCTTGTCCCTGGAGGCTGCAACGGGTTTTGGGTTTTGGTGCGGACGGGCCCCTCTCGGCATCCGTAGTCCATTTGCCCCCGGAGCCTGCCAGAACCCTGGCTCTAGGAGGCTGCCCAGGCGGCGCTGCCAACAGCCCCCAGGTGCTGGCTAGCCAGAGCGGCTGGCCACGGGGCGAGCACACACAGCTGCGGGTGTCCCCGGGCCGCACACACGGACTGCCCCGCGCCTCCCCGGCTTGCAAATAGGGCCCCCGGGAAGCCTCGCCCGCCCTAGGGGCTTGTCGGGCGGGGCCGATGCACGCTGGGTGAGTGGGGAGGGCTGCTGCTGGCACACACCCACTCCTGAAGCCCACTGGGGTACGGTCCAAGGGCGATGAGCTCGGAGCTCGGGCACGGGCTGTCCCCGCAGGGCCTCCCGAGGGTGGACCGATACCCCCGCCGGCCCCCCTAAAGGCCCGGGGGCCTAGCCCTCTTGCGTCCCCCAGCACCTGCCGGGTTCCCGCCACCACCCTTGGGCCGGGATGAGGTGCCACCTTGTGCGTGGAAGCCCCGCCCACAGGCAAGAAGCCCCCAAGGCCCGCGGGCGCGCCCGACCCTGCAGCCCCGCTGCAGCCCCAGGGAACGGGATGTCTGAGTGGGCAGCCCCCACTGCCCAAGCCTCTGCTGGCAGTTCCCCGAAGGGCTGGTGGCGGCTGCGCCTCAGCAGCCAGCCTCCCTCCCTCCCTCCCTGCCTCCCTCTGGTCGGGCACTGCAAGCCACACAGCCACTTGTGTCCCCTGTGTCCCTGGAGGCCGCAGCGCGTTTTGGGTTTTGGCGCGGACGGGCCCCTCTCGGCTTCCGTAGTCCATTTGCCACCGGAGCCTGCCAGACCCCTGGCTCTAGGAGGCTGCCCAGGCGGCGCTGCCAACAGCCCCCAGGTGCTGGCTAGCCGCAGCGGCCGGCCACGGGGTGAGCACACACAGCTGCGGGTGTCCCCGGGCCGCACACACGGACTGCCCCGCGCCTCCCCGGCTTACAAATAGGGCCCCCGGGAAGCCTCGCCCGCCCTAGGGGCTTGTGGGGCGTGGCCGATGCACGGTGGGTGAGTGTGGAGGGCTGCTGCTGGCACACACCCACTCCTGAAGCCCACTGGGGTACGGTCCAAGGGCGATGAGCTCGGAGCTCGGGCACGGGCTGTCCCCGCAGGGCCTCCCGAGGGTGGACCGATATCCCCGCCGGCCCCCCTAAAGGCCCGGGGGCCTAGCCCTCTTGCGTCCCCCAGCACCTGCCGGGTTCCCGCCACCACCCTTGGGCCGGGATGAGGTGCCACCTTGTGCGTGGAGGCCCCGCCCACAGGCACGAAGCCCCCGAGGCTCGCGGGCGCGCCCGACCCTGCAGCCCCGCTGCAGCCCCAGGGAACGGGATGTCTGAGTGGGCAGCCCCCACTGCCCAAGCCTCCGCTGGCAGTTCCCCGAAGGGCTGGTGGCGGCTGCGCCTCAGCAGCCAGCCTCCCTCCCTCCCTCCCTGCCTCCCTCTGGTCGGGCACTGCAAGCCACACAGCCACTTGTGTCCCCTGTGTCCCTGGAGGCCGCAGTGCGTTTTGGGTTTTGGCGCGGACGGGCCCCTCTCGGCTTCCGTAGTCCATTTGCCCCCGGAGCCTGCCAGAACCCTGGCTCTAGGAGGCTGCCCAGGTGGCGCTGCCAACAGCCCCCAGGTGCTGGCTAGCCGCAGCGGCCGGCCACGGGGCGAGCACACACAGCTGCGGGTGTCCCCGGGCCGCACACACGGACTGCCCCGCGCCTCCCCGGCTTGCAAATAGGGCCCCCGGGAAGCCTCGCCGCCCTAGGGGCTTGTCGGGCCGGGCTGATGCACGGTGGGTGATTGGGGAGGGCTGCTGCTGGCACACACCCACTCCTGAAGCCCACTGGGGTACGGTCCAAGGGCGATGAGCTCGGAGCTCGGGCACGGGCTGTCCCCGCAGGGCCTCCCGAGGGTGGACCGATACCCCCGCCGGCCCCCCTAAAAGCCCAGGGGCCTAGCCCTCTTGCGTCCCCCAGCACCTGCCGGGTTCCCGCCACCACCCTTGGGCCGGGATGAGTTGCCACCTTGTGCGTGGAAGCCCCGCCCACAGGCAAGAAGTCCCCAAGGCCCGCGGGCGCGCCCGACCCTGCAGCCCCGCTGCAGCCCCAGGGAACGGGATGTCTGAGTGGGCAGCCCCCACTGCCCAAGCCTCCGCTGGCAGTTCCCCGAAGGGCTGGTGGTGGCTGCGCCTCAGCAGCCAGCCTCCCTCCCTCCCTCCCTGCCTCCCTCTGGTCGGGCACTGCAAGCCACACAGCCACTTGTGTCCCATTTGTCCCTGGAGGCCGCAGCGCGTTTTGGGTTTTGGCGCGGACGGGCCCCTCTCGGCTTCCGTAGTCCATTTGCCCCCGGAGCCTGCCAGACCCCTGGCTCTAGGAGGCTGCCCAGGCGGCGCTGCCAACAGCCCCCAGGTGCTGGCTAGCCGCAGCGGCCGGCCACGGGGCGAGCACACACAGCTGCGGGTGTCCCCGGGCCGCACACACGGACTGCCCCGCGCCTCCCCGGCTTGCAAATAGGGCCCCCGGGAAGCCTCGCCCGCCCTAGGGGCTTGTCGGGCGGGGCCGATGCACGCTGGGAGAGTGGGGAGGGCTGCTGCTGGCACACACCCACTCCTGAAGCCCACTGGGGTACGGTCCAAGGGCGATGAGCTCGGAGCTCGGGCACGGGCTGTCCCCGCAGGGCCTCCCGAGGGTGGATCGATACCCCCGCCGGCCCCCCTAAAGGCCCGGGGGCCTAGCCCTCTTGCGTCCCCCAGCACCTGCCGGGTTCCCGCCACCACCCTTGGGCCGGGATGAGGTGCCACCTTGTGCGTGGAAGCCCCGCCCACAGGCAAGAAGCCCCCAAGGCCCGCGGGCGCGCCCGACCCTGCAGCCCCGCTGCAGCCCCAGGGAACGGGATGTCTGAGTGGGCAGCCCCCACTGCCCAAGCCTCCGCTGGCAGTTCCCCGAAGGGCTGGTGGTGGCTGCGCCTCAGCAGCCAGCCTCCCTCCCTCCCTCCCTGCCTCCCTCTGGTCGGGCACTGCAAGCCACACAGCCACTTGTGTCCCCTGTGTCCCTGGAGGCCGCAGCGCGTTTTGGGTTTTGGCGCGGACGGGCCCCTCTCGGCTTCCGTAGTCCATTTGCCCCCGGAGCCTGCCAGACCCCTGGCTCTAGGAGGCTGCCCAGGCGGCGCTGCAAACAGCCCCCAGGTGCTGGCTAGCCAGAGCGGCTGGCCACGGGGCGAGCACACACAGCTGCGGGTGTCCCCGGGCCGCACACACGGACTGCTCCGCACCTCCCCGGCTTGCAAATAGGGCCCCCGGGAAGCCTTGCCCGCCCTAGGGGCTTGTCGGGCGGGGCCGATGCACGGTGGGTGAGTGGGGAGGGCTGCTGCTGGCACACACCCACTCCTGAAGCCCACTGGGGTACGGTCCAAGGGCGATGAGCTCGGAGCTCGGGCACGGGTTGTCCCCGCAGGGCCTCCCGAGGGTGGACCGATACCCCCGCCGGCCCCCCTAAAGGCCCGGGGGCCTAGCCCTCTTGCGTCCCCCAGCACCTGCCGGGTTCCCGCCACCACCCTTGGGCCGGGATGAGGTGCCACCTTGTGCGTGGAAGCCCCGCCCACAGGCAAGAAGCCCCCAAGGCCCGCGGGCGCGCCCGACCCTGCAGCCCCGCTGCAGCCCCAGGGAACGGGATGTCTGAGTGGGCAGCCCCCACTGCCCAAGCCTCCGCTGGCAGTTCCCCGAAGGGCTGGTGGCGGCTGCGCCTCAGCAGCCAGCCTCCCTCCCTCCCTCCCTGCCTCCCTCTGGTCGGGCACTGCAAGCCACACAGCCACTTGTGTCCCCTGTGTCCCTGGAGGCCGCAGCGCGTTTTGGGTTTTGGCGCGGACGGGCCCCTCTCGGCTTCCGTAGTCCATTTGCTTCCGGAGCCTGCCAGACCCCTGGCTCTAGGAGGCTGCCCAGGCGGCGCTGCCAACAGCCCCCAGGTGCTGGCTAGCCGCAGCGGCCGGCCACGGGGCGAGGACACACAGCTGCGGGTGTCCCCGGCCCGCACACACGGACTGCCCCGCGCCTCCCCGGCTTGCAAATAGGGCCCCCGTAAGCCTCGGCCGCCCTAGGGGCTTGTCGGGCGGGGCCGATGCACGGTGGGTGAGTGGGGAGGGCTGCTGCTGGCACACACCCACTCCTGAAGCCCACTGGGGTACGGTCCAAGTGCGATGAGCTCGGAGCTCGGGCACGGGCTGTCCCCGCAGGGCCTCCCGAGGGTGGACCGATACCCCCGCCGGCCCCCCTAAAGGCCCGGGGGCCTAGCCCTCTTGCGTCCCCCAGCACCTGCCGGGTTCCCGCCACCACCCTTGGGCCGGGATGAGGTGCCACCTTGTGCGTGGAAGCCCCGCCCACAGGCAAGAAGCCCCCAAGGCCCGCGGGCGCGCCCGACCCTGCAGCCCCGCTGCAGCCCCAGGGAACGGGATGTCTGAGTGGGCAGCCCCCACTGCCCAAGCCTCCGCTGGCAGTTCCCCGAAGGGCTGGTGGCGGCTGCGCCTCAGCAGCCAGCCTCCCTCCCTCCCTCCCTGCCTCCCTCTGGTCGGGCACTGCAAGCCACACAGCCACTTGTGTCCCCTGTGTCCCTGGAGGCCGCAGCGCGTTTTGGGTTTTGGCGCGGACGGGCCCCTCTCGGCTTCCGTAGTCCATTTGCCCCCGGAGCCTGCCAGACCCCTGGCTCTAGGAGGCTGCCCAGGCGGCGCTGCCAACAGCCCCCAGGTGCTGGCTAGCCTTGTCCCTGGAGGCTGCAGCGGGTTTTGGGTTTTGGCGCGGACGGGCCCCTCTCGGCATCCGTAGTCTATTTGCCCCCGGAGCCTGCCAGAACCCTGGCTCTAGGAGGCTGCCCAGGCGGCGCTGCCAGCAGCCCCCAGGTGCTGGCTAGCCAGAGCGGCTGGCCACGGGGCGAGCACACACAGCTGCGGGTGTCCCCGGGCCGCACACACGGACTGCCCCGCGCCTCCCCAGCTTGCAAATAGGGCCCCCGGGAAGCCTCGCCTGCCCTAGGGGCTTGTCGGGCGGGGCCGATGCACGCTGGGTGAGTGGGGAGGGCTGCTGCTGGCACACACCCACTCCTGAAGCCCACTGGGGTACGGTCCAAGGGCGATGAGCTCGGAGCTCGGGCACGGGCTGTCCCCGCAGGGCCTCCCGAGGGTGGACCGATACCCCCGCCGGCCCCCCTAAAGGCCCGGGGGCCTAGCCCTCTTGCGTCCCCCAGCACCTGCCGGGTTCCCGCCACCACCCTTGGGCCGGGATGAGGTGTCACCTTGTGCGTGGAAGCCCCGCCCACAGGCAAGAAGCCCCCAAGGCCCGCGGGCGCGCCCGACCCTGCAGCCCCGCTGCAGCCCCAGGGAACGGGATGTCTGAGTGGGCAGCCCCACTGCCCAAGCCTCCGCTGGCAGTTCCCTGAAGGGCTGGTGGCGGCTGCGCCTCAGCAGCCAGCCTCCCTCCCTCCCTCCCTGCCTCCCTCTGGTCGGCCACTGCAAGCCACACAGCCACTTGTGTCCCCTGTGTCCCTGGAGGCCGCAGCGCGTTTTGGGTTTTGGCGCGGACGGGCCCCTCTCGGCTTCCGTAGTCCATTTGCCCCCGGAGCCTGCCAGACCCCTGGCTCTAGGAGGCTGCCCAGGCGGCGCTGCCAACAGCCCCCAGGTGCTGGCTAGCCAGAGCGGCTGGCCACGGGGCGAGCACACACAGCTGCGGGTGTCCCCGGGCCGCACACACGGACTGCTCCGCACGTCCCCGGCTTGCAAATAGGGCCCCCGGGAAGCCTCACCGCCCTAGGGGCTTGTCGGGCCGGGCCGATGTACGGTGGGTGAGTGGGGAGGCCTGCTGCTGGCACACACCCACTCCTGAAGCCCACTGGGGTACGGTCCAAGGGCGATGAGCTCGGAGCTCGGGCACGGGCTGTCCCCGCAGGGCCTCCCGAGGGTGGACCGATACCCCCGCCGGCCCCCCTAAAGGCCAGGGGGCCTAGCCGTCTTGCGTCCCCCAGCACCTGCCGGGTTCCCGCCACCACCCTTGGGCCGGGATGAGGTGCCACCTTGTGCGTGGAAGCCCCGCCCACAGGCAAGAAGCCCCCAAGGCCCGCGGGCGCGCCCGACCCTGCAGCCCCGCTGCAGCCCCAGGGAACGGGATGTCTGAGTGGGCAGCCCCCACTGCCCAAGCCTCCGCTGGCAGTTCCCCGAAGGGCTGGTGGCGGCTGCGCCTCAGCAGCCAGCCTCCCTCCCTCCCTCCCTGCCTCCCTCTGGTCGGGCACTGCAAGCCACACAGCCACTTGTGTCCCCTGTGTCCCTGGAGGCCGCAGCGCGTTTTGGGTTTTGGCGCGGACGGGCCCCTCTCGGCTTCCGTAGTCCATTTGCCCCCGGAGCCTACCAGACCCCTGGCTCTAGGAGGCTGCCCAGGCGGCGCTGCCAACAGCCCCCAGGTGCTGGCTAGCCGCAGCGGCCGGCCACGGGGCGAGCACACACAGCTGCGGGTGTCCAAGGGCCGCACACACGGACTGCCCCGCGCCTCCCCGGCTTGCAAATAGGGCCCCCGGGAAGCCTCGCCCGCCCTAGGGGCTTGTCGGGCGGGGCCGATGCACGGTGGGTGAGTGGGGAGGGCTGCTGCTGGCACACACCCACTCCTGAAGCCCACTGGGGTACGGTCCAAGGGCGATGAGCTCGGAGCTCGGGCACGGGCTGTCCCCGCAGGGCCTCCCGAGGGTGGACCGATACCCCGCCGGCCCCCCTAAAGGCCCGGGGGCCTAGCCCTCTTGCGTCCCCCAGCACCTGCTGGGTTCCCGCCACCACCCTTGGGCCGGGATGAGGTGCCACCTTGTGCGTGGAAGCCCCGCCCACAGGCAAGAAGCCCCCAAGGCCCGCGGGCGCGCCCGACCCTGCAGCCCCGCTGCAGCCCAGGGAACGGGATGTCTGAGTGGGCAGCCCCCACTGCCCAAGCCTCCGCTGGCAGTTCCGCGAAGGGCTGGTGGCGGCTGCGCCTCAGCAGCCAGCCTCCCTCCCTCCCTCCCTGCCTCCCTCTGGTCGGGCACTGCAAGCCACACAGCCACTTGTGTCCCCTGTGTCCCTGGAGGCCGCAGCGCGTTTTGGGTTTTGGCGCGGACGGGCCCCTCTTGGCTTCCGTAGTCCATTTGCCCCCGGAGCCTGCCAGACCCCTGGCTCTAGGAGGCTGCCCAGGCGGCGCTGCCAACAGCTCCCAGGTGCTGGCTAGCCGCAGCGGCCGGCCACGGGGCGAGCACACACAGCTGCGGGTGTACCCGGGCCGCACACACGGACTGCCCCGCGCCTCCCCGGCTTGCAAATGGGGCCCCCCGGGAAGCCTCGCCCGCCCTAGGGGCTTGTTGGGCGGGGCCGATGCACGCTGGGTGAGTGGGGAGGGCTGCTGCTGGCACACACCCACTCCTGAAGCCCACTGGGGTACGGTCCAAGGGCGATGAGCTCGGAGCTCGGGCACGGGCTGTCCCCGCAGGGCCTCCCGAGGGTGGACCGATACCCCCGCCGGCCCCCCTAAAGGCCCGGGGGCCTAGCCCTCTTGCGTCCCCCAGCACCTGCCGGGTTCCCGCCACCACCCTTGGGCTGGGATGAGGTGCCACCTTGTGCGTGGAAGCCCCGCCCACAGGCAAGAAGCCCCCAAGGCCCGCAGGCGCGCCCGACCCTGCAGCCCCGCTGCAGCCCCAGGGAACGGGATGTCTGAGTGGGCAGCCCCCACTGCCCAAGCCTCCGCTGGCAGTTCCCCGAAGGGCTGGTGGCGGCTGCGCCTCAGCAGCCAGCCTCCCTCCCTCCCTCCCTGCCTCCCTCTGGTCGGGCACTGCAAGCCACACAGCCACTTGTGTCCCCTGTGTCCCTGGAGGCCGCAGCGCGTTTTGGGTTTTGGCGCGGACGGGCCCCTCTCGGCTTCCGTAGTCCATTTGCCCCCGGAGCCTGCCAGACCCCTGGCTCTAGGAGGCTGCCCAGGCGGCGCTGCCAACAGCCCCCAGGTGCTGGCTAGCCGTGTCCCTGGAGGCTGCAGCGGGTTTTGGGTTTTGGCGCGGACGGGCCCCTCTCGGCATCCGTAGTCCATTTGCCCCCGGAGCCTGCCAGAACCCTGGCTCTAGGAGGCTGCCCAGGCGGCGCTGCCAACAGCCCCCAGGTGCTGGCTAGCCAGAGCGGCTGGCCACGGGGCGAGCACACACTGCTGCGGGTGTCCCCGGGCCGCACACGGACTGCCCCGCACCTCCCCGGCTGGCAAATAGGGGCCCCGGGAAGCCTCGCCCGCCCTAGGGGCTTGTCGGGCGGGGCCGATGCACGCTGGGTGAGTGGGGAGGGCTGCTGCTGGCACACACCCACTCCTGAAGCCCACTGGGGTACGGTCCAAGGGCGATGAGCTCGGAGCTCGGGCACGGGCTGTCCCCGAAGGGCCTCCCGAGGGTGGACCGATACCCCCGCCGGCCCCCCTAAAGACCCGGGGGCCTAGCCCTCTTGTATCCACCAGCACCTGCCGGGTTCCCGCCACCACCCTTGGGCCGGGATGAGGTGCCACCTTGTGCGTGGAAGCCCCGCCCACAGGCAAGAAGCCCCCAAGGCCCGCGGGCGCGCCCGACTCTGCAGCCCCGCTGCAGCCCCAGGGAACGGGATGTCTGAGTGGGCAGCCCCCACTGCCCAAGCCTCCGCTGGCAGTTCCGCGAAGGGCTGGTGGCGGCTGCGCCTCAGCAGCCAGCCTCCCTCCCTCCCTCCCTGCCTCCCTCTGGTCGGGCACTGCAAGCCACACAGCCACTTGTGTCCCCTGTGTCCCTGGAGGCCGCAGCGCGTTTTGGGTTTTGGCGCGGACGGGCCCCTCTCGGCTTCCGTAGTCCATTTGCCCCCGGAGCCTGCCAGACCCCTGGCTCTAGGAGGCTGCCCAGGCGGCGCTGCCAACAGCCCCCAGGTGCTGGCTAGCCGTGTCCCTGGAGGACGCAGCGCGTTTTGGGTTTTGGCGCGGACGGGCCCCTCTCGGCTTCCGTAGTCCATTTGCCCCCGGAGCCTGCCAGACCCCTGGCTCTAGGAGGCTGCCCAGGCGGCGCTGCCAACAGCCCCCAGGTGCTGGCTAGCCGCAGCGGCCGGCCTCGGGGCGAGCACACACAGCTGCGGGTGTCCCCGGGCCGCACACACGGACTGCCCCGCGCCTCCCCGGCTTGCAAATAGGGCCCCCGGGAAGCCTCGCCTGCCCTAGGGGCTTGTCGGGCAGGGCCGATGCACGCTGGGTGAGTGGGGAGGGCTGCTGCTGGCACACACCCACTCCTGAAGCCCACTGGGGTACGGTCCAAGGGCGATGAGCTCGGAGCTCGGGCACGGGCTGTCCCCGCAGGGCCTCCCGAGGGTGGACCGATACCCCCGCCGGCCCCACTAAAGGCCCGGGGGCCTAGCCCTCTTGCGTCCCCCAGCACCTGCCGGGTTCCCGCCACCACCCTTGGGCCGGGATGAGGTGCCACCTTGTGCGTGGAAGCCCCGCCCACAGGCAAGAAGCCCCCAAGGCCCGCGGGCGCGCCCGACCCTGCAGCCCCGCTGCAGCCCCAGGGAACGGGATGTCTGAGTGGGCAGCCCCCACTGCCCAAGCCTCCGCTGCCAGTTCCCCGAAGGGCTGGTGGCGGCTGCGCCTCAGCAGCCAGCCTCCCTCCCTCCCTCCCTGCCTCCTTCTGGTCGGGCACTGCAAGCCACACAGCCACTTGTGTCCCCTGTGTCCCTGGAGGCCGCAGCGTGTTTTGGGTTTTGGCGCGGACGGGCCCCTCTCGGCTTCCGTAGTCCGTTTGCCCCCGGAGCCTGCCAGACCCCTGGCTCTATGAGGCTGCCCAGGCGGCGCTACAAACAGCCCCCAGGTGCTGGCTAGCCGTGTCCCTGGAGGCTGCAGCGGGTTTTGGGTTTTGGCGCGGACGGGCCCCTCTCGGCTTCCGTAGTCCATTTGCCCCCGGAGCCTGCCAGACCCCTGGCTCTAGGAGGCTACCCAGGTGGCGCTGCCAACAGCCCCCAGGTGCTGGCTAGTCGCAGCGGCCGGCCACATGGCGAGCACACACACCTGCGGGTGTCCCCGCGCCTCCCCGGCTTGCAAATAGGGCCCCCGGGAAGCCTCACCGCCCTAGGGGCTTGTCGGGCCGGGCCGATGTACGGTGGGTGAGTGGGGAGGCCTGCTGCTGGCACACACCCACTCCTGAAGCCCACTGGGGTACGGTCCAAGGGCGATGAGCTCGCAGCTCGGGCACGGGCTGTCCCCGCAGGGCCTCCCGAGGGTGGACCGATACCCCCGCCGGCCCCCCTAAAGGCCCGGGGGCCTAGCCCTCTTGCGTCCCCCAGCACCTGCCCGGTTCCCGCCACCACCCTTGGGCCGGGATGAGGTGCCACCTTGTGCGTGGAAGCCCCGCCCACAGGCAAGAAGCCCCCAAGGCCCGCGGGCGCGCCCGACCCTGCAGCCCCGCTGCAGCCCCAGGGAACGGGATGTATGAGTGGGCAGCCCCCACTGCCCAAGCCTCCGCTGGCAGTTCCCCGAAGGGCTGGTGGCGGCTGCGCCTCAGCAGCCAGCCTCCCTCCCTCCCTCCCTGCCTCCCTCTGGTCGGGCACTGCAAGCCACACAGCCACTTGTGTCCCCTGTGTCCCTGGAGGCCGCAGCGCGTTTTGGGTTTTGGCGCGGACGGGCCCCTCTCGGCTTCCGTAGTCCATTTGCCCCCGGAGCCTGCCAGACCCCTGGCTCTAGGAGGCTGCCCAGGCGGCGCTGCCAACAGCCCCCAGGTGCTGGCTAGCCGCAGCGGCCGGCCACGGGGCGAGCACACACAGCTGCGGGTGTCCCCGGGCCGCACACACGGACTGCCCCGCGCCTCCCCGGCTTGCAAATAGGGCCCCCGGGAAGCCTCGCCCGCCCTAGGGGCTTGTCGGGCGGGGCCGATGCACGCTGGGTGAGTGGGGAGGGCTGCTGCTGGCACACACCCACTCCTGAAGCCCACTGGGGTACGGTCCAAGGGCGATGAGCTCGGAGCTCGGGCACGGGCTGTCCCCGCAGGGCCTCCCGAGGGTGGACCGATACCCCCGCCGGCCCCCCTAAAGGCCCGGGGGCCTAGCCGTCTTGCGTCCCCCAGCACCTGCCGGGTTCCCGCCACCACCCTTGGGCCGGGATGAGGTGCCACCTTGTGCGTGGAAGCCCCGCCCACAGGCAAGAAGCCCCCAAGGCCCGCGGGCGCGCCCGACCCTGCAGCCCCGCTGCAGCCCCAGGGAACGGGATGTCTGAGTGGGCAGCCCCCACTGCCCAAGCCTCCGCTGGCAGTTCCCCGAAGGGCTGGTGGCGGCTGCGCCTCAGCAGCCAGCCTCCCTCCCTCCCTCCCTGCCTCCCTCTGGTCGGGCACTGCAAGCCACACAGCCACTTGTGTCCCCTGTGTCCCTGGAGGCCGCAGCGCGTTTTGGGTTTTGGCGCGGACGGGCCCCTCTCTGCTTCCGTAGTCCATTTGCCCCCGGAGCCTACCAGACCCCTGGCTCTAGGAGGCTGCCCAGGCGGCGCTGCCAACAGCCCCCAGGTGCTGGCTAGCCGCAGCGGCCGGCCACGGGGCGAGCACACACAGCTGCGGGTGTCCAAGGGCCGCACACACGGACTGCCCCGCGCCTCCCCGGCTTGCAAATAGGGCCCCCGGGAAGCCTCGCCCGCCCTAGGGCCTTGTCGGGCGGGGCCGATGCACGGTGGGTGAGTGGGGAGGGCTGCTGCTGGCACACACCCACTCCTGAAGCCCACTGGGGTACGGTCCAAGGGCGATGAGCTCGGAGCTCGGGCACGGGCTGTCCCCGCAGGGCCTCCCGAGGGTGGACCGATACCCCCGCCGGCCCCCCTAAAGGCCCGGGGGCCTAGCCCTCTTGCGTCCCCCAGCACCTGCCGGGTTCCCGCCACCACCCTTGGGCCGGGATGAGGTGCCACCTTGTGCGTGGAAGCCCCGCCCACAGGCAAGAAGCCCCCAAGGCCCGCGGGCGCGCCCGACCCTGCAGCCCCGCTGCAGCCCCAGGGAACGGGATGTCTGAGTGGGCAGCCCCCACTGCCCAAGCCTCCGCTGGCAGTTCCGCGAAGGGCTGGTGGCGGCTGCGCCTCAGCAGCCAGCCTCCCTCCCTCCCTCCCTGCCTCCCTCTGGTCGGGCACTGCAAGCCACACAGCCACTTGTGTCCCCTGTGTCCCTGGAGGCCGCAGCGCGTTTTGGGTTTTGGCGCGGACGGGCCCCTCTTGGCTTCCGTAGTCCATTTGCCCCCGGAGCCTGCCAGACCCCTGGCTCTAGGAGGCTGCCCAGGCGGCGCTGCCAACAGCTCCGAGGTGCTGGCTAGCCGCAGCGGCCGGCCACGGGGCGAGCACACACAGCTGCGGGTGTACCCGGGCCGCACACACGGACTGCCCCGCGCCTCCCCGGCTTGCAAATGGGGCCCCCGGGAAGCCTCGCCCGCCCTAGGGGCTTGTTGGGCGGGGCCGATGCACGCTGGGTGAGTGGGGAGGGCTGCTGCTGGCACACACCCACTCCTGAAGCCCACTGGGGTACGGTCCAAGGGCGATGAGCTCGGAGCTCGGGCACGGGCTGTCCCCGCAGGGCCTCCCGAGGGTGGACCGATACCCCCGCCGGCCCCCCTAAAGGCCCGGGGGCCTAGCCCTCTTGCGTCCCCCAGCACCTGCCGGGTTCCTGCCACCACCCTTGGGCCGGGATGAGGTGCCACCTTGTGGGTGGAAGCCCCGCCCACAGGCAAGAAGCCCCCAAGGCTTGCGGGCGCGCCCGACCCTGCAGCCCCGCTGCAGCCCCAGGGAACGGGATGTATGAGTGGGCAGCCCCCACTGCCCAAGCCTCCGCTGGCAGTTCCCCGAAGGGCTGGTGGTGGCTGCGCCTCAGCAGCCAGCCTCCCTCCCTCCCTCCCTGCCTCCCTCTGGTCGGGCACTGCAAGCCACACAGCCACTTGTGTCCCCTGTGTCCCTGGAGGCCGCAGCGCGTTTTGGGTTTTGGCGCGGACGGGCCCCTCTCGGCTTCCGTAGTCCATTTGCCCCCGGAGCCTGCCAGACCCCTGGCTCTAGGAGGCTGCCCAGGCGGCGCTGCCAACAGCCCCCAGGTGCTGGCTAGCCGCAGCAGCCGGCCACGGGGCGAGCACACACTGCTGCGGCTGTCCCCGGGCCGCACACACGGACTGCCCCGCGCCTCCCCGGCTTGCAAATGGGGCCCCCGATAAGCCTCGCCCGCCCTAGGGGCTTGTCGGGCGGGGCCGATGCACGGTGGGTGAGTGGGGAGGCCTGCTGCTGGCAGACACCCACTCCTGAAGCCCACTGGGGTACGGTCCAAGGGCGATGAGCTCGGAGCTCGGGCACGGGCTGTCCCCGCAGGGCCTCCGAGGGTGGACCGATACCCCCGCCGGCCCCCCTAAAGGCCCGGGGGCCTAGCCCTCTTGCGTCCCCAGCACCTGCCGGGTTCCCGCCACCACCCTTGGGCCGGGATGAGGTGCCACCTTGTGCGTGGAAGCCCCGCCCACAGGCAAGAAGCCCCCAAGGCCCGCGGGCGCGCCCGACCCTGCAGCCCCGCTGCAGCCCCAGGAACGGGATGTCTGAGTGGGCAGCCCCCACTGCCCAAGCCTCCGCTGGCAGTTCCCCGAAGGGCTGGTGGCAGCTGCGCCTCAGCAGCCAGCCTCCCTCCCTCACTGCCTGCCTCCCTCTGGTCGGGCACTGCAAGCCACACAACCACTTGTGTCCCCTGTGTCCCTGGAGGCCGCAGCGCGTTTTGGGTTTTGGCGCGTACGGGCCCCTCTCGGCTTCCGTAGTCCATTTGCCCCCGGAGCCTGCCAGACCCCTGGCTCTAGGAGGCTGCCCAGGCGGCGCTGCCAACAGCCCCCAGGTGCTGGCTAGCCGCAGCGGCCGGCCACGGGGGGAGCACACACAGCTGCGGGTGTCCCCGGGCCGCACACACGGACTGCCCCGCGCCTCCCCGGCTTGCAAATAGGGCCCTCGGGAAGCCTCGCCCGCCCTAGGGGCTTGTCGGGCGGGGCCGATGCACGCTGGGTGAGTGGGGAGGGCTGCTGCTGGCACACACCCACTCCTGAAGCCCACTGGGGTACGGTCCAAGGGCGATGAGCTCGGAGCTCGGGCACGGGCTGTCCCCCGCAGGGCCTCCTGAGGGTGGACCGATAGCCCCGCCGGCCCCCCTAAAGGCCCGGGGGCCTAGCCCTCTTGCGTCCCCCAGCACCTGCCGGGTTCCCGCCACCACCCTTGGGCCGGGATGAGGTGCCACCTTGTGCGTGGAAGCCCCGCCCACAGGCAAGAAGCCCCCAAGGCCCGCGGGCACGCCCGACCCTGCAGCCCCGCTGCAGCCCCAGGGAACGGATGTCTGAGTGGGCAGCCCCCACTGCCCAAGCCTCCGCTGGCAGTTCCCCG